>JAPKLW010005212.1:0-22043 GCA_026898455.1 Plectranthus barbatus
TGCTGAGAACCCGTTGATTCGGAGATTTATACCTTATAGGGGCTTCAAGCCCCGACGATCAGCCTCTCAGCCATCTGCTAGTACCTCGAGGAGGGTTCCGGAGCAGCCGGAGTCGCCGCCACATGAGCAGCCGGAGTCGCCGCCATATCAGCAGCCATCACCTCAGCCCCGTCCCTCGCCGCCGCCGCAGCAGTCGCCGCCACCGCAGCAGTCGCCGCTACAATGCGACCCATGGCCAGAGTTCGAAATGGGGAGTGGTGGTGGTTTTGAGGTTCCAGTCCGCTCTTCTTTCGAGCCTACTCATTTTTCTCCTCGGCGACGGGCTAAGAAGCGCCCGCGACGTTCCGCATCTGCAGAGCCTCGAGAGGTACTTGTGTTTAAATTTGTTTGATATTTATCTGATTATATTTTACTTATATATTTATATTATCTTTTCAGACTGGACAGCCTCCATGGTACGAGTGGTACGGAATGTCCACGGACGACATGGTGCGATTTGCAGTGCCATTGGCTGGTCAGCTCGTGCAGCCACTGGCAGATACACTTCTTCCACCACTGAGAGCAGGGCTCGTGCAGCCACTAGCAGATTACATGATTGCTCCAGTGGCTGATGGCATGATTGATCCAGCGGTGCAGCGAGATATTCCACCACTGTCGCAGCAGCTTATACATCCATTAGCGAATCTGATCATTGATCCAGTGGCACAGCGGGTTATTAAGCCATTGGCAGAGACGATGATTGATCCGGTGGCTCAGCGACTTATTGGGCCAGTCGCAGATAGACTGATGGTGCCGGTAGCTGATCGTGTGAGTCAGAATATTGTGGAGCCGATATCTGCCAGGGTTACTCATAGGTTGAAGGGCTTCTTACTGGACCTCGCAGATTCACTTCTCTGCCGCCCTCGCCGTAGCGAGAGATGGGCCCCACCGTATCCTCCTTATTCTAGAGGTACTTGTGTTTAATTTGATTTATATTTGACTATATTTTACTTATATATTTATATTATCTTTTCAGATTCGACAGCCTCCTATTTTGGCCAGACTTTTGGCCCGACCGCCTCGCAGCCCGTTGGCCCCACCACCTCATCGACCGCAGGCCCCACCACCTCATTTACTGCGGGCCCCACCGCCTCGCAGTCCGTTGGCCCCACCGCCTCGCAGTCCGTTGGCCCCACCACCTCATCGACTGCGGGGCCCACCACCTCAGTCGCTGCAGGCCCCACCGCCTCAGTCTCTGCTGGCCGCACCGCCCCCTTTCGTGTTCCTGCTGCGAAGATGATGACAGAATATCTGTCTTTCATGGATGATATCACGCAACAAGTCAGGGTGCCTGGGGAGGGAATGGTTATGAGTAGGGAGCTATATTTCCGGCCACTTAATGACCCGCAGGAGGATATTACAGAAGATGTAAGTGCATAACTATTAGTTGTGAATTTTTATATTATCTGCTTTATTTTAATTTTTTTTTTGTGATATCAGCTTTTGCAGATCTTCATGCGTATGACACGAGACATGGTTGTCAGAGCTGACAGCAGCCTACTTGAGGACGGTGTTGACCCGGACAACACTATCATATTAGACCCCTCTTTCTTTGTAAGTAATGAATGTTGAAAATTTTTTTTATTCTTTAATTTTCATTTCATATTATAATGTATATTATGTGCAGGACCGTATCTTGCTAAAATGGGATAAAGTCCCAAAGAAAAAACGAGGAAAGACTGTTGATAATTACGATTGGTGGGAGGCCCATGATGATCTAGTGAAAGCTGTCCAGGGTTGTGGTGGAATGTCTGGCTTTAGGAGTTGGTACAAGGCCAAACATGTAAGTGACATATTTTCATATTAAATTGTTCTATTAGTTTTCATGTTAACTTTAATTGTGTTGATTTGTATTTTAGGTGATCGGGATTGTCCATCTCTACGATCACTGGGTCACTGTACGGATTGATCTTCATAGCTGGACCGTTGAGTTATATGACTCACTTCTCCACGCTTTAAATGATCCATCTGACCCAGTTCTCTATCTGAAGCGGGACAAGGAACTCCGACCACTTCTTGTATTACTCCCCCGTGTCCTTGAAACTGCCGGGTACTGGGACATGGTCGATCCTCCTCGTGTAAGAATCCTTGGTAATTTTTCTCTGATTAAGGATTTTACTGAGATGCCCATGCAGGTAGATTCACATAGTTGTGGAGTATACTGTATGATTTTTGTTGATAGGTTACTATTTAGAAGGAGGAGAGCTCCAGTTAGTGACCTTACTTATGAGTTTACAGTTCATTATAGGCAGCTTGTAGGTGCTAGGATTGTAAGTTGGTGTAGAGAAATAGAAGCTCGAGAAACTGAACAGTTGTAGTACTATTTTCTATTGTTATTATTAATATTGAATTCGCATTTTGGTTTATTTTGTGATTGATATGAATTTGGATTTTGGTGTATTTAAGCTGAACAGGATTAAATGGTTTATTTTCTATTTTTATTATTAATATTTAAGCTGTATAATATTTTAATTTAAGATTAATTTAAGCTGTATAATTAATTACGCATTTCGAGATGGAATAGGAGATTTCGAGATCTCTATTTGATTTCGAGATCTCGAAATCTCCTATTTCATCTCGAAATGCGTAATTAGGTAATTAATTTTAATTAATCTTAAATTAAAACATTATACAGTTTAAACATACATTACTTAACATTTATTTAACACTTTAAAGTTCATTTAACATAAGACATTATACATTTGAATCTATGCATGCATAAGATGTTTCTATTTGAAATGTTCATACATTATTCATGTTTGAATAGGATGAAGTAGAAGTAGTATAATACAAATCAAACATCTTTGTAATGAATGAATTTTTGCAAGTTTCTTTGTTATCTAATCTATATTTCCTTAAATGAGTGTTATATGAGTTGATTATCCTCGAAAATTAGTGAATTAAACATCCAATTAGACAATAATCCAGTTAATCGAGATCTCGAAATTGATTTCGAGACATGTCGAGACAACAAATTGAATTTGTCTCGACTCAAACCCTACAAATTGCGAAATGGGGTATCGTGATTTTGAAAATGACCAAGTCGAGATCTCGATTTCAAATCGAGATCTCGATTGGATGATGAGATCTCGACTTCTTCATTTTCAAATCACGATATTCCCATTTAAATAAAATCCGAAATATATTTCAAATGACAGAAAATTGAATGCGAATATTATTCGACAATATGTCTAAAATATTAGACAATTTGGTACACATTTTGATACACATTTTGACGTAGGAAAAATCCTCTTCCATTTAAGGAGATAGCATTGCCGGGGGGTTCCCGTGCCCATTTTGTGCTTGCATGAGATGTTGCAGCAGCTCACTTACTGCTATAAGCTTTCATCTCTTTCCCGTTTCTACAAACAATGAAGCTAATATCTTGCCCCATTTGTAGTTTCGGGAATCTGGAACAAGGACCGAGCTAGTGAAGGAGACGTTGTATTTGCTCCTCGTCCTTGATGTCTTTTCCTGATGAAGGACTTTTTCCTACATGTGACGTAGGAAAAATCCTCTTCCGGACTGTTTGACGTAGAAAAAATCCTCTTCCATTTGAGCAAGTGCCTTTATTCTTGAGTAAAATATGAAAAAATCATCATCTTCTATTTGAGGAAGTGCACGTATGAGGGGAATAAAGAGGAAGAACATATTTTGAATGGAATAGAGTTTGAGTAAATTCCTCCACCCTTAAATAGAAGTTAAATTTAGAAAAAAAAAATTGTTTTAAAAAAATAAATTATTGTGCAGAGTAGTTCACGTGAAAGTTGTTCTATAATGTAGTCAAATTGAGAATCTTTGCAGTGAAAGTTGTTCAGTGATGTGATAAGTCGAAAATGGGGGTATTCACGTGAAAGTTATTCAATTATTGCCTTGATTCAATTATTGGAGTTCAATTTGTCGAGATCTCGACATCATGATTTCGAGATCTCGATATGATGTCGAGATCTCGAAATCATCATGCCGAGATCTCGACATATTGAACTCCAAATCACGATATTCTATTTCAATTTTGTAAAATCCACCTGAATTCGTATACAAACCAAAACACCAAAACAGATCAAATAAGAACTCAAAAAATCGTCCAAATATCACCACAATTAATATAAACAAATTTCCATTAACAACAACTGATCAATTCGTCATAAATGCGCAAACAAAAATAAAGCAAGTACCACTACTCACTCATATGGTCAACTCTCTCCGGACATTTTCTTTTTGTATGCCCCGTCTGCTGACAGATACTACATGTCTTTGCCCGTCGCCTACGTGGCCCGTCTTGGGGTGGAGGACTGTTCAAATCCACCTCACCAATGGCAATATAAGCAGTGCAGGCACGTGAGTTGTGACCGGATTGTCGACACCTCCTACATACTTGAGATCTGCGCGTGGTCGAACTCTCAGCACCAGAACGTGCTCTACTCATCCTCGGACGGCCAGCCTGTCGAACTACTATCGGTGGTCTCACAACATAGGATGTTACCTCCGATGGGAGTACCCAATCCGATGGATGCGGCACAGTCATAATGGTGTGATGATATGTCTGTAGCAGAGTGAATTGCTTGTAGTAGTGTGGCACGTACTCTGATATCGGCTGCGAAATATATCTGACAATCGAAAAATAAGACACACATGTTATAATAATCTTTATTAAGATATTTGCAATAATGAAAGTTCGAATTAACATATTACCTGAGGGCGGCAGCCGCATGACAACATGGAATCAGATCGAGATCAAACTGACGACACTCACACGTTCTGTGCTCTAAGTCGACACTGTAGCTTCTCTGTTGCCCTTCCACCTTGTATATGTGTGGCATGGTGGTGCCTCTGACTACAAGCTGTCGCCCATATTCGAACGATTCTGTTAATTTCGTCATAGCTACGTGTGTCAGAGCATGATCTCTAGACCGTGCAGCCGCTCGTCGCTCGTCAAACCATCGCTCAACCATAGCTCTGTAAGTCTCAAGAAGGGCACATATAGGTAATCGCCTTGCCCATAACAAACGAGAGTTGAGGGATTCGGCTGCATTGGACGTCATGAAGCTGAATCGGGTACCAGGGCACTGAGATCTCGACCAACGGTGGACTCCTATATCCAGAAGCCTCTTGTAAGCTCCTTCTTTGCTCAGAATCTCCAAAGTAGACATGTGCTTTTGAAATGCATCGTGCCTATAACAGTAGGCTGCATCTCGTAAAACAGCACCAACTTGCGGACCGTACCTCGACATGTTATTCGCCAAGTGGTAATAGCAAATAGCATGCGTAGCATTCAGAAATGCTAACTCAACTGCATTTTTTATGCTCTTGTGCTGATCACTGACAATGATCAGTCCTTCGCGATCCCCGAAGCACACATGCAAGCGATGCATGAACCACATCCACGACTCATCATCCTCTATGGGTCCAATCCCGATAGCAAGGGGAAATAATTGTTCATTGCCGTCTTTCGTCACCGCAACAAACAACATTCCCTTATTCTTGCCCTTCAGATGCGTGCCATCTACAACAATCACTGGGCGCATGAAGCTGTGAAATGCATCGATGCAAGGAGCAAGCGCCAGAAACATGTGCTTGAACAAACTCTCCGAAGAAGTGGATATATCATACATCGTGCCTGGGTTACGAGACTGTAGCATGTGTAAGTAGCCCGGCAGCATCGCATAAGACTTCTCCCACTCGCCGAATACCATTGCAATGGCTATGTTTCTTGCCCGCAGGGCAAAACTATAATCAATCTTGATGCCGAATTGAATCAACAATTCAGACATCATCTCCTTCGGCTTTAGAATAGCGCCCTCCGCCGCCAACTTACTGGAGAAATACTTACCCAACACTCTTGCGGGCACTCTGCGGGGAGCAACACGATCAATATCCGTCTGGCAGCTGTGCATCAGATCACACTTGAATACTCTCCAAACAGTTCCAGATTGTCTTGCACGCAGCATAAAAGGACAACCATTCCCATGCTTGCATCTGTAGTTGAGCCGAGTAGTGCTGGACCTCTCTGTGGAGTACTCCAATCGGTGATGCAAGTGATGCAGTCCTACAGCAAGGTCAAGTTCATCCTTGCTGCTAAATGTCGCTCCAATGCACAGCTGAGTCGGGGCCCAATCTGCGGGAATAATCCACTCCAAACGCTCAGGAGCATCAACCTCTATTAAAGGAAGCACCCAACTCCTTACTTCCTGATCATGTCGAGCTGCAGCCACGGACAGACTCAAGTTATTGTTAGATAGTCCGTACTGATCCATTCGCCCAGGAGCTAGAATCCATCTAGAAAAATCACTGACCAAGGACTCAAACAACCGACTCCGCCCCTCCTCCTCGTCCCTCTCCTCCTCGCTTGCCTCCTCCTCCTCCTCATCATCATCATCACAATAATCATCATCATCATCATCATCTGTAGATTCCGCCTCATACTCATCTACGAAATCATCAGCTAATGAGATGCTAGGACCACCCATTCGTGTTGATCGCTGTGATTGTGACTGAGGTGCCTGAAATCCGGACTGATTTTGCTTCAATTTGGTGACCACATATATAATTGGATCAATGCTATTTTCATATAGCATCCGCATAATATCTTCGTCGGTCTTCAGTCCAGCCTTGACATGCCTCGAGCCCCCAGATATACTGCTCATGTAAAACAAGCAGTAGCTAGTACTGAGGAGATCACAGTGCATGATCTCGTGAATCTCGGACAAAATGGTATTGTAGGAGATCCGTTCACGTCTCAAACAAATCAATTGCTCGTCTCCGCCCATATACTCGGATCTGTCCCAAGCCCCACCATGACGTATGATGAAACGTTGATACGACATCTGTGATAAATGAAACGAAAATATTAAAAAAAAATCAGGAGCATTTTCCAGCAGATAATTCGAGATCTCGATAATAAATATCGAGATATCGGAATTTAATTAAAATTCATTGAGATCTCGTGAAAAATCGAGATCTCGAGATGACGTCGAGATCTCGATATGGTGAAATCGAGATCTCGACATCATCTCGAGATCTCGATTTATCACGAGATCGCAATTTTCCTGGGTTTCTCCCTAAGTTCTCTGCGTATTTTTTTACGAACAACAGTCCTAAAATCGCGATATTTTCTAAAAAACTAAGATATACAAGTCGATACTAAGATATGCATGTCGATTTTGAACACATAACAACATTATAACGCAGAAAACGAATCGAAAGTAAGAAAAAATGGTTGAAATCAACATACCTTCGATTTTTCTCTCTCTAAACCCTCTCAACAATCTTCAAATAATTTTTAAAATGTTTGCTTCCTCGTACAACCGAAAATATTTGTTTGTAAAAGGTTGTAATAAATTTACAACTACCTTGGTAGTTCAAATTAATTGTTCAAAATTAAATAAATGAATAAATAAATGAAATAATGAATATTTCCGAAAATGGAAACAACTTTAATAAAGTAAATTTTGTCTTGTAGCCGAAAATGAAAGAGAGAAAAAGACAAAAGTACAAAGTGGCTAGAAAACTTATATTTTTATCCTTGTGGCTATAAAACATACCCACTTATTCAAAGTGGCTAGTTGTATGTATTCCCACATAAAAATAGTTCTAAAAACATCCCATCATTTTTTTTTGAAAAATACGTTGAATTAATTTTTTTCAAATAAATTCATTACATTTTTTTAATTATTAGTACATTTACTATACACCAAACCAATCACATTTCCAAAATTACTTATTCAAATGTTTGACATTAGCAGATTTAATGATTTCAATTCTCAATGTTCTTTGAAATTCAAAATTTACATTCTCAATCAGTCATTAAATATATGTTATCCAAACATATATTCCACACCAAACACTGAATATTCAAAATATCGAAAAATATATTCACAAATAAATATCACGTAAAGGAAATATATCATCATATAAAAAGTGAAGATATAATCAATTTCACAATTGTCAAAGTAACACAAATAAATATTAAGATAGACAATTTTGTTTGAAAAATTACTTAGAACCAATTATTTAATCAATATTATTAACCTAGTCATACCACCTTGAAAATAAGATCGAATCAACAAATCCTTTATATATTTTCATACTTTAGGGGTGCCAACATTTAAATATAGAGTTGGTCGTCTCTAAGAGAGGGTCTCACTGTTTTTTATTGTGAGACGGACCTTAATACATCATTTCAATAAGTTAAATACATCATTTAATTTTTTAATATATTATATTTTTTAGTCTAAAAATTACATTATTTGCAACAAAGAAATTCATCATTTCAATAAATTGAATACATCATTAAATTCGTCTCACAATAAAAATGATGAGACCGTTTCATCTAAGAGTTTGCCTTAAATATATAGAATCGGGGATCCCGATCAGCGAACTCGACATGAATTATCTATGAGATTAATGAGAATAGTAGTTTTTTGAAATCAAGATCTTAACCTATAGTGTTGACCAATAAAAACTTGGTATCACCAAAAGGGAAATTAAGAAGATGCTAACTTTGTTACCAAGTCATTACTGAAAAGAAAAAATGCCGACATCAAGTCTTAAAATATAAATGAAGAATAAGTAATGCTTCCCTCTTGAAATGCTAAACAAACTAATACCCCCACCCCTTGAATAGTACCCCCTCCAACCTCGTTTTATTCTAATGCTTAGTCAAAAATATCATCAGTGTGAACCAATTATAGGATCAAGCCACCACCTATTTATCCCACACTACAAAAAAGAGAGGTTTTTTTTTTTCAATGGATTCACGACCATGCGTAAAACTAGTCACGAATTTGCGGCAAATTTCAATTCCAAAATATGGCGACGGACTTTTTGTCGCTATTTTTTGCGACGAGATATTTGGTTGCAAATCCGTTGTAAAATTAATTAATATTTTTTAATAATTTAAAGTTGTTGAAAAACATGTACTCCCTCCGTCCTATTTTAATAGTCTCATTTTCTATTTTTGTGCTTTCCACTTTAATAGTCTCGTTTTTAAAAATGCTAACTTTTTCACACTCAACAATTAAATATTAATTTCACTCAACTAATTCTACACTCACATGCCTTGGTTATTGTGCCAAAAACAAACAAAACTATTAATCCGGGACGGAGGAAGTATGCGAATATAGAGAGAAGCTAATATTTTTATTCATCATCTTTGAATTAATGTATGTTACCCATCCATATATAGAGCTTACAACTGAAAATGCTTTACATAACTAAAAGAATATTCTAGACTACTTCGCAACTGTTAATCTTCTAGATGGTTTGTAATAACCTTGCTTCTAGATATTTTAAGTTTGTTACATCACTTTACTATAAACCCTAATACACCCCCTTAGAACCCTAACATGGTGGAGCTTGCAGTCCCAGCTTAGAAGATAAAAACTAGAAACGAGAGTCATGCAACGGCTGTTGAGGGTACTTCTTTTAAGAATCAAGGCCCCAGGAACTTGTGCAAATGTGATAACAGGTGTTGAGGGTTAGATCGCAATGAATACGGAGCCCCGAGAACTATAAATACGAATAAGCAAGAAACAGCGCAATAAAGGCAAAGATATAATATTTGACGATCCATGCAAGGCAAAATTAAATAAACTGGTAGAATCCTGTCTACTTTCCACGACGAACGAACCAAGCTCTCAGATTCCTCGAACTGCTACTAATGCTTACAAAACTGAGCTCTTATGTCTATTGTGTCTCCAGTCTTGGGTGCCGCGAACCGGCGCATACAAAGGGTATTTATAGAGGAGGGCTGTGATCTAGGGTTTCCGTAGCCTTCTCTAAGCGGTTAGGGGATGTCTCCGGAGAAGTCGGGGTGGTTTAACCACGTGGTGGTTGAGCTCTCCGAAAATCCCGCGAGCTAGCCATTACGCACCCGTTACCCTTCTTGACCGTTGGCAATTATCAAGGCAGGTCGCTATTTGTATATCGGGCTTCCTCTTCGATGATCGAACAACCTTTTACCCTGGTCAAACTGCTACGGGCCCATTGGACTGCTTTCACGGCGAGCTTCGATCCATACGGGCTGGGCCGCCGTGATCTTTACTGGGCCGATACAGTTATTGTTTTCCTACTGGGGCTTATTTAGCAGTGCGCTGGGCCCCTTGCTGGGCCAAATTCAGTTCGGACCCCAACAATAGCCCCTTTGGCTTGGCTGGTCGCGTCTGGCGAGGCCTGTCAAGTCAAAAAGAAAAATGATGACCGAACCGCGGTGGGGCGTATTCTATGGTATGGTATTTCGGGACTGCGGCCCTTCGAACTTCCTCATGGGTAGTTCGGTGCTATCGGGGTGCTTATGAAAACCTCCAGGCTTTGAGGACCAGTTCCTCTGTGGGGGTCCTCATTCGCGCAGCTCCGGGGAAGCTGTTGTGGATGCCCTTACCGCGGGCCCGAAACCGCGGCGTTGGATGGGACAGTTTGGGTTCTGTCCTGTTTTCAATTATGACCGTTCGGTGAGCCCCAGCGAACTCAATGGATTCGTAATAAGGGGTCTTGTGTTTGGTGCACAATTTGTTTCTGGGTGTGGAGCCCCTAGTGGCTTGTTCGGGGTCTTTATTAGGACCCCTACATATCTGAGTTATTTTTGTCGGACTACATTTGCCGAACTGCTTTTAGCGAACGACTTTTGTGGCGAGGTGTGTTTGAATTTTGGGCGATAAAACCCGATGGTAGTTATGTAATATTCTCAAAATCTGGGGGTTGTTAGGAGCATATACCGTGCGCCTCAACTAGGCAGTTTTCACATTTTCCCATACGTTCTCTTGTTCCATTTCTCTCTCCTCTTTCTTACAATTTTCGGCGACAGTCTGCTATGTTTCTAGAGTTTCACCGTGTTCCCGTAGACCGTTTGTGCTTCCAACTTTGATCAACTGTCGACCCTGCACCCATATACCAGGTACTATCAATTTTGTTTTAAATCGATGACGGGAGCAAATTTTCGGCAACAAAAAGTTGACTTGGCACGTCGGAGACACATCAGCGCTTGTAAAATTACACATAATTTATAGAGTTTCTCAAATATATTATAAATTATTGTCATTTTCTCAATTATATTACAAAATATACAATATATACCAAAAAAAAGCTCAAACTATCAAGTTTTCTAGAAAAATATTTTATATATTTTAAATTTTAAAAATTTAAGTAAATATATTCAAATAATTAAATAAGATTTCTTGATAAATTAAAAAAATGGCAAAAAAATGGAAAATGAATGCTCTCGTCTCTCACAATATCTAATGGCAAAGAACTTGAAAACTATTATTTAATTATATTTAAAAAAACAGGAAACAAAAGATAATAATTAAAAAATAGTTGGAATAAATATATTTAATAAATTAAAAAAATAAATGTTAAAAAATTAGGAACATAAATCCAATAGTTGTATGGGATCGGGTACAATATGCATCAACTTTATTCTATTTGTACTAGATTTCCTCCCGCGCGATGCGCGGCACGTATATATTACTTTTAATAATTTATTAATAATAAATATATTAAATATTTTTTTAATGACATGTATACATGATACTAATTTAATTAAAATATATTTATTTTATTAATAAAAATAATTGAAATTATTTCTTCATGTAGTCAAACATATTGTAAAATTGATATTTTGAAAAGAGTTATATTAATTTTAGATAATGAAATATTAGAATGTTATTGTTGGTACATATATGATTGAGGTAAATTTATACCTTTTTTTTTTCTTCATTTTATTACAAAAAGATATAAAATATTGAAGTTTAAATGCACTTGAATTTAACTTTTATATTAGTATTACAACTTAAATTATGCATTATATATATATATATATATATATATATATATGAAAAATATGTGGATAGAATAACTTCTCTTTGAAAATTCTTTTTAATACAACAAAATCTCATAAAATTTTTGTTGTTGGCCATTTTAAGGTAATGTTATAATTAGAAAGAGATTCAATTCTAAAAATCAATTTATAATAAAAAAAATGAATCAACAATAGTCATCTATAAAAATTAATTATTTGTCCACTGCTTAGGGTAGTAGTGAAAGTATTTTACATATGATCAAGAGGTTATGAGTCTGAGCTTCTCAGGATATCTGAGTTTGTAAGTTTAAATAAATGCATTACTATTTCAAAAAGAAAAAAGAATTCAATTATTCATCCACTACTTAGGTGTAGCTATGAAAGCACGTTACTTGTGATAAGTGTGAGGAAAACCAAACCTAAAGCGTCAATCCGAACTGAATCGTAGGGTTTCCGGCAATTTTGGTCGGTTTGAAAACACATGTAATTTCGATTCGGGTTGAATATTAAAAAAAATTTGGGTTATCTGTTTGGTTCAATTTGGGTTCGGTTACAACCAAACCACAATTCATATACATATATAAATTATTAAATATTATGTATTTATTTATATTATTATTTATCCTATATGTAAAAAATTATGATTTTTATTTTTTACAAAATGCATAATACAAAGTTACAAACCCAAATTATTAGTTACCCAACGAAACCCTACTCCAGACTCTGTCGCTCAATCCCTCACCCTCACCCTCAGGCCTCAGCCACTCACCTCACTCACGCCGCTCAATCTATCCAGGCCACAATCCCTCCCCCCTACTCATGCCCCTCACGCACGTCTCTCTTTTTGTCTTGGCTCGTCGTTCCTCTCGCCTAACGTTGCTCGCCAGTCGCTAACTTGCAGCCTCGTGACCCTCGCTCAATCCTTCACCCTCAACCCCCTACTCAGCCCCTCTCGCATGTTATTTTTTTATCGTGATTTTGAGATTTGTTTTGATATTTTTTGGGATTTTTTTCGGTTCAAACCAAAATCAAATCGAAAACGATGATTAAATGCAATCTACATATTTTTATTCCGGTGGTTCAGGTTTAATTTTAAAAAAATTGTGGGTTTGCGGGTTTAATTCATATTTCAAACTGAACCGCCCGTTGCTCACTCCTAACTTGTGATAATATAAATTTATTTTTTTTTCGGTTGTTTCATTCAGATTTTTTTTATTTGTTTTATTTCAGCGGATATGATTTATATTTGTATGTTCGTTTACAATTCATTGTTCACGGTATATTGAATTCATTATTATAATTTGAAAAGTTCATTACAAATATTCTTTCAAAATATTCATTGTTATTCTTATTTATTTTGTACAATAACATATCAATAATAATTATAATGAAATTAAAAAGACTTATACAATGATATAAACAAAATCTAATAATGAATATGAGTCATTAATAATATGTACGGACAGAAATTATAATGAATTTATAACAATGCAGTAAAAGAAAATTTGTAATGAAATAAAAAAATTAGTTAATGATAATTTAGCGATTGTATAGAAATTATCATGTCATTTCAAAAATTCACCAAATAAATACTCCATCCGTCCCGGCTGAACTGTCCCGGGTTGACCGGACACAATAACTAAGGAGTGTGAGTGTAAAGCAAGTTGAATGGAATTAATATTTTATTATTGAGTGTGAAAAATAGCCTTTTTAAGTAATGAGACAATTGAAGTGAGACAGACGAAAAAGAAAAGTGGGACAATTGAGGTGGGACGGAGGGAGTATAATATATTATATTTTTCTTATTTATTGTAGAATTATTTTAGGAATGGTTAAATGGGCGGGAAAAAATGCTTTGTGGGGTCCTTCTTTTAGTTATATATATATATATATATATATATATATATAGATCAACTCAAGTGCTAAAATTAAAGTTTGAGCTAAATAGAAATGAATTTCAGCCGTTGGATTGATAACATTAATGGTTGAGATTAAAGCATAAAGATTAAAAAATTAAGTATAATTTCCGTTCGTGCTTAATTGATTTATAAATCGTGCTTAATTCGATTAGGCATGATTTATAAAGCAAAAAAGCATAAAATCTGGAAAAAATATTTTAATCTCAACCATTGATTTTTTTAGATGAATGTTGTAGATTCATTCCTATTTAGCACAAACTAATTTTTAGTATGTGATCCACTCTCTATATATATATATAGATATAGATATAGATTGTTAGATTGATGCCTCCTCTTTCTAATAAATCGATTTCTATTGTTATATATTGAAGATTTAATTTTGGTAAGTGTTTTTAGGAGGAATTTTTTTTTGAGGGGGAATAGCTTTTAGGTATAATTTTTTTTAATTTAATATTTTATTATGAATTATATAAGTTTTATTTATTATTTTTTTCTATAGTAGTAAATATTAAAATTCGATCTATCTTGTACAAAATGTCAAATTTGTCAATCAAGTTAAATCTTATGATTTAAACTACTTAATTAGGGGTGGCAAACAGATCAGGTTCGAATTGCGACATGATAGTAATACGCGACATGCCAACGCAAACACGACACATTTTTTTTGTCTGGTCAAAAAACTCAATCCAAACCCAACTTGTTTATTATCAGGTCAACCCGAAAGTGACCCGAATAACCTATTTAATTATAATGAAAAATTTGACCTATTACACAACATGACCAAATAACACGAAATGACATGTAAACACGAAAATACCCGAAAATGACCGAAAATTAGATAATTATCATATAATTATATAATAAAATTAGTTTATTTAGAGTCAAATGAGTTGCGCGGGTCAATCCGATTCTGACCCGTACCCGACACGAAAATTAAATGGGTTGGCGGGTTCGACCTTAAACTGGCCAGAAAATTTAATGGGTTAACCCAATCCGCATTTTTTCGTGTTAAGTTCGTGTCGGGTTATCATGTCGGTCAGAAATTACCGCCCCTAACTCTAATTATCACAATTTGTTAACAATATAATTTGTTCTTTATTCCCTCTCAATATACACTTCTTTGTTGTCTTATGCATTTTCGTCTTCTTCGTTTTTAAAAAAAAAATAAATTATGGTATACAATTTAAATGGGGTTGGATGTTCCTATCTTTACTTAAACTCATGATCAATTAATTATTAAGTACTCCGAGAGATCGGGTGAAGACTATATATACACACTTCATCACTACTTCACATCTCTTTCATGCATGCACATTTTGATTTAAAATTTGATATTCACACACATTAATAATTCTAAATATTTATATTATATTTTCTAAAAAAATTATAGCGTAAAAGATATATATTTATTCTTCATATTAACATTTTTTTCTTTTTATCTTACAAATGAATACACTTAAGTGTTCTAACCTTTTATATCGTTATTATTTTATAATCTAATTAATTATCACCCCATAATGTGATATTATCAAAACTAAATTAAAGACAATAAAAGTATTACCTCCTCAAAATATATTTATATAAGATATACATTTTCTTGATTTAAGTAAAAAAATTATTAAAAAAAAAGTTGATATATAGGCTCATATAAAGCCATAATCAGATTAGAAAGAAACAAACATTTCTGTGATAATTATGCATTGGACATCAAAACTAAACCATTCTAAAATCATTAATTCAACAATTTAATATATCTTAGAGCAAATTTATAAATAGTACATAAACACAAATGCAATCATCTATATAATAAAAAGTAAACCGAATTCGAAAATTTCATTGGCGAGAATCTATCTTCCTTTCTTGTGCCTGAATGCTTGCTAGCTCCTCATAAGTCGTTGCCATAAGCTAACTGCATTAAAAATTAGAGTTCCTTAAAATACTACTATAAAAGAATAAGTTTACAATAAAAGCTGGAAAAACAAAGAGAAATGTTGCTTAGAATAATGCAATTACATACAAAAATTTAAGGAGTAAAATACATTAGGAAATAATTTAAAATAGCAAAAAATTAAAAGCTTATTCAAAAAATGACAACTTTTATGAATAAATACAAAAAATAGCAAAAATTGAATGAAAAGTCTGATTTACCCTTATATTTAATTATTTGTAAGTGTATGATCAAACATATCAAATTCCTCATTTTTGGTAACGACTAAATAGTTTATTCATTTCTTCTTCTTTTTTTCAAAATTAAATTAATAATTGAATTCATTATAACATGTTTTAATGATAAAAATAATATGTAATTCACGCTTAAATTAAACAAATTTACAATTAATTTATTAAATGTAATTTTACGTCAACCTTAATTAATTTTATTTATATCCCCTTTTTAATTAAAAAAAAAATCAATTCGTACCAACATTTAATTAGTTGATTAATTCATAACCCTTGTTTGTATCATAAAAATATGACTTTATGCCACTCTTCATTTGTTCGAATTTTTTTCGAAATGTAGCAATTCCTTTAAAAGACTAAAATTGACTATTAATTGCAAATGAAATCTAAATTCATGTTTGTAATTGTTTAGATTTTAATTTCAATTCACTTTAATAATTGTAAATAATAATTTAATTTAATTTAATTTGAGTTTTAATTTATTATTTAGATTTACTATTAAAATTTTGGTGTGAATATAAAATTCTACTGAAATTTCAATTAAATTATATTTGGTTTAATAATTGACATGGGAGCAAATTTAGAACTCAATTGGAATTTCAGTTTAAATATTTAAATTCAACCTTTAGTATTCCTGTAAATAACTTAATTCGTTTATTTAATTTTTTACACTAACAGACTTTGTGAATTTTGCAAAAAATAAAAATAAAAATAAAACATTTATATGACAACTTACATATATGAATTCAGGTTTGATTATTAAAAATAAGGGTAAGAAGATAATTTTGCTATTTTCTGCATTTTTTGTAAGAGGTGATATTTTTTGCATCTCATATAAGAGAATTTGCTATTTTAGAATTTTCCTAAATTATATAATAAAATGAAAAGTTCAGAATTAATCACAATCTTAATAAAACATAAAGCACCGAATTTATCTATTTTGTATAAGCCATAATCTTCAAAACCACAATCAAAAGGGACAAACAAATTAAACACACTGAAGCATCTTCACACGTTTTTCTTTAAAAAAAAAGCCAATACAAAACTCCTCAGTTTAAAGGAAATAGGAGGCTATCCAACGAATTACTTCGTTGACACAATAGAGATATGAGAATAATCAATATAAATAATGTACCAAATTCGTCCACAGTGCATAAAAACATCAGCATACATCAGCCTAAGGCAAAATATAAGCGAACCAATATTCTAACAAAATATGAAATACTAATCTAAAAATACAAAAAAAAAAAAAAAAAAAAAAAGAGTTAGTGAAAAATAAAATTGAACAAAAACTAATTCATACAAATGAACAAAATGAAAATATTGATATTTTTCTTGAGATTGTCTCCCTATTTATACTACACAAATGAAATTATCTACCATTAATTGTGTATCAAATTTAATTAATTCCATATATAATTGATTTTGATAATAAATTATTTATTCCGTTTAATTCCTTAATTTTCTCAATCATTACCATATTTGTTACACTATTTTATGTTTCCTTTTTATGAATAATTATTTTTAGTAGTATTTCATTTATTTTGTTTAATAATACATTTCCATATTTATATGAATAAGTAGTTTTTAATACACAATGAAAATCCAAAACGGTAAATTTACTGCTGATTGGAATCCATTTCTAACCTATCAAATTATTACCATAAATTTGTGAGTTTTGTTTTGGAAAGTTTTTTGGGCGGGATTTTTATCTTTAACATGGGGTCTTGCTTTTATATAAATATAGATTTTGAGCATTGCTTTTTTATAAAATAATTATTTTTTATGTATTGCTATTTATTATCTAAAATATATACAATATTATTATTTGGCCCTCAATAATTGTAAATAATAATTATTACAATTGAGGGGCTATAACAATTTTAAAATAATTATATATTATTTAAATGTTTAAAATTCTAAAATATATAAAAATATTTTTTCTAAAAGGGTAATTCTAAACACAGCCACAATTTTACTCAACACAGCCCAATTCACATTTTAAAATATTTATATTACTATTTTACCCTTTTTAAATATACTTTCTAAACATAGCTACAAATTGAGTAATTCTAAATACAACAACAATTTCTCAATATAGCCGATTAATTATTTTTATAAAAACAAAATTATTAATGAAAATTATTATTTTAACCTCAATTTTTAAAATCTACCAAAATAAAAAAATGAATTGATGGAGGTTATGAATATTAATTTGTAAATTGTTTGTCGAATGATGAGAGAATTATTTTATTTTTTTTTTCTTTCAAATTGTGGCTGTTAATCAGTGGGGCTATGCTAATCAATGCAATTCATTTTTTTAATTTTTTTTGGTAGATTTTAAAAATTGAGGTTAAAATAATAATTTTATTTTTATAGGTATGCTTAGAAAATATAATTTTATTTTAAAAAGGGTAAAATGGTAATATAAATATTTTAAAATGTGAATGAGGCTGCATTGAGTAAAATTGTGGTTGTGTTTAGAATTACCCTTTCTAAAATACTTGGTAGTTTGAGCATTTCTTTGGGTATGTATTATATAATTTGTAATATAATTGAGAAAATGACAATAGTTTGTAATATATTTGAGAAACTCTACAAATGATGTGTAATTTTACAAGCGCTGATATGTCTCCGACGTGCCAAGTCAACTTTCTGTTGCCGGAAATTTGCTCCCGTCATAGATTTGAAACAAAATTGATAGTTTGTAATATTTTTTGATAATATGCTTAGTTTGTAATATATTTGAGAAAACTTAAATAGTTTGTAATAAAATTGATAGTTTTCCCTTAAATATTATTGAATTAAAATTCATATCCTAATGATGATTTTATAAGATACGACGCCATTAAGTCATTCAAATTAATTTTAAATTCTTTTGATATATATTAGATAACACAATTTTCTATATTATTTTTAAAAATAAGTAATTAATAAAAATCACAAATGACAAAAGAAATTATTTTGGGAATCATATTTTAAAGGTGAGGGTAATTTGAAAATATGGTCATTCCTTGAATATATAGATAAAAGTGGCTATTTAAGGTTTTTATTTAGCAAAACTGAGTATTTAAGGTTTTGACTCAAAAATTAATTGTTAAGATTAAAATATCTTTCAAAACTACTTATAAAACAATTTACCATAAGATGCTGGAAATGATTTAGTTGGAGCAATGATTTTTAAGATAAATTATATATTCATTTCTACTTAACATGGATTCGCTTTTAGCATGAAATTCACTTACTGATTGCATATTTGCATTAACATGTTTTCTGGTCATATCTAAAATTTTAATTGAACTTGTTAGGTTATTTACCGTCCGAGGAATGATCAGAAGATTCTGGTTGAATTTGTTCATCCAAAACTCATTCTCCCGATAAGTTATTGATTCCAGTTAATGTAGATTTTACAACATATGCATTATTTTAATATTTTTTTTTTTTTTTTGTAAATGTCTATAAATTATTTAGTAGAAACTAGTTGAACAACTCTTTGAAGGATTTTGTTGAATGTCCCACATTGGTCATGGACCTTAGAATATACCACTATATAATGGTGGAGGTCCCCCTCTCCTTACAAGCTAGTTTTGTAGGGAGAAGTGAGGATCTTTACATGGTATCAGTCTATCAGAGTTAGGTTGGGGGTGTGTTGAATGTCCTACATCGGTCATGGACCTTGGAATATACCACTATATAATGGTGGAGGTTCCCTCTCCTTACAAACCGGTTTTGTAGGGAGAAGTGAGGATCTTTACAGATTTGATGCCAATTTGAAAAGGGAAATCTACTATTAGTATGCTTACTATACGTAAGTCGCATTCTTTTATTTCATTCTTGTGTGAAAAAAAAATGTAAAATCGGTCGACTATAGTTTATACTCTTTTTTTGAAGTTATGTAATATTTTTGCGTTTTTGAAATGAATAAGAAAAGATATGAATCCAAAAAATTATAGAGATATATGCTTAATTAAGTTCATCATTCCAAATTTGTAGGACAAGAGACTCCCTAGTGGAACAACTGCTTTGCTCAAGTTAGAAGGCAAATTCTCGGTTATGAGTGAGAATAAATCAGATTACTCGATGGGGCATTAGGTTGGGACAATTTAGTATACAACAGGTTTAGCTTATTTCAAAAATCTATTTAATAAAACAAGCTTCAAAATAGGTTTATTAAGCTCAACAGGTAAACTCTTATCAACTTAGGACCCGAAAGATAGTTTAATTATCGATTAAGGACCAAAAAGATTAATTGTCAATCCAGGACCTGAAAGATCGTACAATTCTCAATTCAGGACCTCAATATCAGGTTTGGATTGAGAATTATTTGATCTTTCGGGTGCTGGATTGACAAATCATATTTCGGATCCTGAATTGATAATTTAATTATCATTTGAGTCCTGAATAAACAATTCTCCTAATAATGTATTATACAATTTTTTTAAAATATAATTATTATTTAAAAGTAAACAATATCTTTAGATTGAAAAATAAATAATACATTAGCTAAATTATTTGTTACTAAAGGAAACATTATATAAGTCATTTAACATATGTTTTAATAAAAGTATATAATATACTTATAACTTAAAAATAAAATATATAGCATAAATAATACATAGATTAAACCAGGCATTATAGAGACCCAAATCGTGACTTAGTTCAATAAGTAGGCCACGTTTTGATCTATATAAAAATGTATCATATGATATACATTAAAGTAAATATAAAACTGTAGTTTTTCTTAACAATAAAATAATATATATTTTGATAATTGAGCTTCTTTTAAGTCTTATAGTTGTGTTGATGATTTTTTTTTCAATTTTAACTAAGGGAAGGTCTCAGGTTAGGTACGCCTAAACGGTTTAGGCGAGTTTTATCCATTAACCCAAGCCAAACCCATCTAATATACCATAATTGGGAATTAATAAACACTATTTGGGATGGGTGAACCCATTTGTGTATGGATAAAACCCGCTTAAACTGAAGAAATTTGTATTGAAGAGACTTTTCATTAACATGTTACATGAAAATACATCATTGAAGGCTGCATATAAATACAAGGAATGTGTGTCCTAGGGTTTGCATGGAACTCCTATAAACAAGGAAGGAAAATCTACAAGATATGTAAACAAAGATATGTGCATATCCTCTAAATATTGCGTGCGATATGCGTGTGATAATCTCAACACCCCCCCTCAAGTTGGTGATTGAAGATTGCGAACTCCCAACTTGACGGATAAGTACTATAACTGATCGGCTCCAAGAGGCTTTGTTAATATGTCTCCGCGAACTGTTCCGTGGTAGCAATTTCACATGGCTCGACCTCTTTCGATTCAACCCTTTCACGGACAAAATAGCAGTTCATCTCAACATGTTTAGTTCTCTCATGATAGACCGGATTTCTAGCAATGTGTCGTGAGGCCTGGTTGTCACAATACAGACGAGTTGGGGTCTGTTGCGCTGCTTTGATGTAACACTCTAATCCAATTAAGGTGTTAACGAAATATATAAGCGAAATACTACTCAATATTTTAAATAAATCAGTGAAAATATAAAATACATTTTTATTTACGCAAAAGGCGGAAGCTAGTGCTTTAAATAAAAATAATAACTTGGCACGTCATTCGATCCTCCACGCTTCTCCGACTTCAAGAGTGTTATTTCATTCTCCTGAAATGTTAATGTAGGATGAGCATATATAATACACTCAGTGTGGGCATTATGCATAAGATTGTTCAAGCTCATATAAAATAAAATACATGTGTATTCATCACTGTAAATATATATCAATGATGTCGCTCGTGCATCCAAGGATCTTATATAGATCCCGGGCCTGTTAACGACCTCTGGCGACTAAGTTGTGCACAACGTAAATATAAAGGACATTTAGTCCCACATGAATATGTTGGGCATTCAGTTCCAACATACCATATATGACGTGAATATGATGGGCGTTCAGTTCCATCATACTCACCTATGATGTGAAGCCATACACGTCAAACATATTATATCAACAAGAACAATTTTAAATCAACGGCATAATTAAATAAATTCTCACACCTGAAATATGATGTCATTGAGACTTGAAAGTAACTGGCGCAAGATATATATAT
>JAPKLW010005215.1:0-22038 GCA_026898455.1 Plectranthus barbatus
TTCTTGATGGTTATTCAGGGTACAACCAGATAGCTGTGGCGCCGGAAGATCAGCACAAGACCGCATTCACATGCCCTTATGGAGTTTTCGCCTACTGACAGATGCCATTCGGACTGTGCAATGCACCGGCTACTTTCCACAGATGCATGATGACAATATTCCACGATCTGATCGAAGATGTCATGGAGGTATTTATGGACGATTTTTCTGTATTTGGTAGCTCATTTGATGTTTGCTTGCAGAATCTAGCCACCGTACTGGAAAGATGCACCGAAACAAACCTCTGTCTCAACTGGGAGAAGTGCCACTTCATGGTGCAAGAAGGAATTGTTCTAGGACACCGAGTATCAGCCGAAGGACTAGAGGTTGATCGAGCAAAAGTAGCAGCAATAGAAAAGATGCCGCCACCAGCGAATGTCAAAGCGGTGAGAAGTTTCCTTGGACACGTAGGGTTCTACAGAAGGTTCATCAAGGACTTTTCAAGGATCTCGCGGGCGTTGTGTAATCTACTAGAGAAGGATGTCTCTTTCGTCTTCGACGAGGACTGCATGCAAGCCTTCGAGAAGTTGAAAGCAACCCTCGTGACTGATCCAGTACTTACTTCTCCGGATTGGAGCGAGCCGTTCATCCTGATGTGCGATGCCAGTGACTATGCCGTTGGAGCAGCCTTGGGGCAATTGAAAGGAAAGCTCTTCCATGTGATTCACTACGCCAGCAAGAGCATGAACCCAGCCCAGTGTAACTACACCACCACTGAGAAAGAAATGCTAGCAGTGGTATATGTCTTCGACAAGTTCCGGTCCTATCTGATAGGATCCAAAACTGTTGTCTACACCAACCACGCAGCCATCAAGTACTTGTTCGCCAAGCAAGATGCAAAGCCGAGGTTGATAAGATGGATCCTGCTGCTCCAAGAGTTTGACCTGGAGATCAAGGATAGAAAGGGAAGTGAGAACGTGATTGCCGACCATCTTTCAAGACTCGAGCCTCCAGCTGAAGGAGATGATCAGGAACTAAGGATCTGAGAGACCTTCCCGGACGAGCAAATCTGCGCCCTAAGGGATCTGAGAAAGACGTACGAGTCAAAGACACCATGGTATGCGGACTTCGCCAATTACTTGGTAGGCGGCGTACTTCCACTAGACTCCTCTCCTTATGCGAAGAAAAAGTTCCTCCACGATGTCAAACTCTATTATTGGGAGGACTCTTATCTTTGGAGGAGATGCGCAGATGGGATTATCTGGCGTTGCATGCCTCAGTTAGAGTGGCATCAGATCTTTGCTGCCTGACATTCAGCTCCTAGCGGCGGCCACCATTCGGCCAATCGGACGACATTCAAGATCCTCGCGAGCGGATTCTACTGGCCTTCCATCTACGAGCTCTATCGAGGATGGATTACAAGCTGTGATCGCTACTAGAGAACCAACAACATCTCGCGTAGGGATGAGATTCCCCAAACGCCTGTGGTCGAAGTCGAGATATTTGATGTATGGGGGATCGACTTCATGGGACCATTCCCGCCATCTCATGGTTTCTCCTACATCCTGCTCGCGGTGGACTATGTATCAAGATGGGTTGAAGCAGTTCCAACAACCGCCAACGATTCAAAAGCAGTCATCAAATTCCTTCAGAAACTCATGACACGTTTTGGCACGCCAAGAGCCCTAGTAAGTGATGGGGGGTCTCATTTTTGTAACAAATGGCTTGCCTCTCTTATTTGCAGGTACGGAGTCAAGCACCGTATTACTACCCCCTACCATCCTCAAGGGAACGGGCTGACTGAACTCTCCAACAGAGAGATCAAGCAGATATTGGAGAAAACGGTGAAGCAGCGGAAGGATTGGGCTGTGAAGCTTGATGAGGCTCTTTGGGCATACCGCACTGCTTACAAGACTCCCATTGGAACCTCTCCTTATCAGCTTGTCTTCGGGAAAGCCTACCACCTCCCCGTAGAGATGGAGCACAAGGCTTGGGGAGCCGTGAAAGAGTTAAATCTAGACTGGAAAACGGCTGCATCGGAACGTGCCATGGCGCTGAATGAACTGAAAGATTTTCGAGATGAAGCCTACGAGAACAGCATCATCTACAAGAGACGAGCGAAAAGGTTCCACGACAGAGGAATCCGCCCACGCATCTTTGGTCCGGGTGACAAAGTTCTCTTATTCAAATCTCGACTTCGCTTCATGCCCGGGAAACTGCAGTCAAAGTGGGCAGGGCCATATACCGTTACCCGCCAATTTCGCAACGGTGTAGTCGAACTAGCTGGCCAAGATGGAAGGAACTTCACGGTAAACGGACAGAATTTAAAGTCGTACTACACCCCACTCGACATCTACGTGGCGGAGAAGTACTATCTCAACCGTCCATAGGGAAAAAGGTATCGTCGAGCTATCGACGTTAAACCAAGCACTTGTTGGGAGGTAACCCAACAATTTTCGTTTTTCAGCTTTCAGTTTTTCAAATTCCAGAGTCAGGGTCCCGTCAATCGACGGAGGAAGTCCCGTCGATCGACGGAAGTTTTCAGGCATCATCGATCGATGCTAAACGAGCGTCGATCGACGCTCGCAATTCAGAGGCACGAGCAGAGACTTATAAAACGGGATTTTTATCCCCTTTTCAAACACAAACACACACGCACGCACCCTCTCAACCCAAAACACCCACAGTTTGATTTTTCTCTTCAAAACTCGCAAAATCCATGCAAGGTACGTATCCTAGACTACTCCTCTACGATTATTTAACGATTTTTTGCATGATTTGAGCATGATTTTTGTAAATTTTGGCCTTGGAACCCTTATTTCAATTTCTTGCTCATGTGTCGATTTCATTGCAAACTTCGCTCATTGGTCGATATGTATGATAGTCTTAGTCGATATATGTACTTTATGTGAACTTTTATCCGTTGGAATTGCCCAATTTTGATGGTAGCAAGTTTTTTGGGGATCCTTAAATTGGGGGAATTTTTGAATTTACATTTTTAAGGATAATTGTCGAATTGGGGATGTACATTGGGTGTTTGGGATGTGAATTGCATGAATTTGTATTCAATTTTGCATGGGTAGAAGCACGTTGGGCTTTATTGCAATCTTTGTTCGATAATTTTGTGCTTGGGAATTGTTTCATGATTGTTGGATATTTTGCTAAACAATTCCTTAACTACCCTTGCAGCAAAAATGACTGATGCACCGACCTTCACCACCCAAGAGGCCGTGGAACGCTATCATAGGTTCAGGGGTAGGAAGTACACCATCAAGCAGACGTTGTACCCCTGCTCAAGGACGATGAAGAAACTCGACATCCGGGAGGATGTTTTGACCATGCTGGACAAGGTTGGATGGAGGACCTGGATGACACGGCGATGGCCGACTTACCCATCGCTCGTGCTGGAATTTTTGGCAACCTTTGAGGTGTTTGAGGTCCAGCCGGAGTCCGAGCCTACCTCCATCAGTTTCCACCTGAACAATGAGACCCACATTCTTCCGAAGAATGTCCTCGACGAGATATGGGGGGTCCCAACTGACGGCACTGGCACCCCTACGGTGCGTTTCAACAATGTCGAATTTTGGAGGCTGATTGCAGCCGATGCCCCAGCTGATCCAAACCTCTTTGACGTTGGCAACCTGAAGGCATCTTCAATCGACAACCCCGTGTTTCGCTACCTTCAGTGATGCATGGGGGTGTTCATCTCCGGACGACACGAGAGTACCAAGGTGAGAGTGGGGGAGCTCTACTCCTTGTCCTGCTTCCTCACTGGAGACCACTTCAGCTTCGCCGCCCTCATCATGGACCACTGGAGGCACCAGCTCAAGGCCACCAAGGGCAACATTTGGTGTGGGGGATTGATCACCCCGATTGCCGAGCATCTGGGGATCGACTTGTCCGACCTCGAGGTACTTCAGGACGAGAAGGGATTGTGCACCGAGCTTTTAGTTCAGATGCAGGTTCTTCTACCCCACGAGGGCAGATGGCTCTTGAAGATGTCGAACGGGGACAAGTTCCCGATGCCGCAGCCGGCCTCACCCGAGTCACCGATTATCACTTTCGTGATAATTGGCTGATGAGTTCCCCTGCCCACTTGGCGGCCATGGTTGGAGCCCGAGGAGGAGCAGGCACGTCCAGAGTCATTCACCGACTGGAGGCACAGGCCGGGCAGGGACAGTCTGATATCCCATCACAGCAGGGGATGGGGGATGATGCGCACGTGCAACATCACGTAGGAGTTGAGGATGCAGTGCCCGGATGGACAGGTGGGGCGTCGTCCAGTCACTACCCCGGAGAGTCTTCCTCTTCCGGCATTGACTTGGCGACCCTCTACCTCTACATGCAGCAGCAGGCAGCCTTGCAGGCGACGGAGCGGGAGCTTCAGGGCCAGTTTCGCCAGCACGTGACCACGAGGCTTGACACACTCGAGGATCAGATGCAGAGACTGCTCCAGAGCACCGAGCCGAACTCCACCTACGTTTGCCACCAGCGAGAGCGTCGGACCCCCAGGCGGTTACTTGACAATGATGCTGCCCCGGATACTACGATGGATGATGCCCCGGTGGATGAGTGAGGTACCGTTTCTCTTTTCCTATCTAACTTGCAAACTTGTCCACTCCTCGGAGTGAAACAAGTTTGGGGGGATGATGATTGGAAAAGGGAATCGTTTTTGTTTGTTTGTTTGTATTCCATTCACTACTTTCTGTTTATTTTTATTTTTGTTTCTTTTTATGTTTTGTTTTCAAACCATCACCATCCTTGTTCTTTTGCTTCAGTGTGAATAGTTGATCTCTGCAAGGATTTTTCTTCAGAATTAGTACTACATTGAATTTTGATTTGTGGTATTTACTATGATAGGAAAGTCTAGACAATTATTTAGGAGCTTTTGAACATAGGGCAGTCGGAACTTTGGATTGTGTTGGTATTGAAAATATGATTTGTCTTCTCCTAGAAATTGTGATTGTTGATTAGGACTTGAGATATTTGTGAAATAAGCATGATAATCTATGTGATAGAGTAGCCGATGATAGGAGTCTTTTTATTTGATAAGTTGAGCTTTGAAGTATAAATTATTGCATGAAAACTGATTAATGTTGGATAATTTTTGAGGAGAACAAAATTCAGCCCTGAGAAAATTTGTGCCTATCTTTCTTTTGTTGAGTGTCAGGATTAATGATTTATTTCCTAGAATTTGACTTATTTCTCTCTTAAGATTGCATTAAGTGTGGTAATAGGGTGAATATGATTTTAGGCAAGTTCTTTCATAGCCATCTCCCATACACTAACCTGAATTTTCCACTTGTAACCCATTTGAGCCTAGAATGAAAATTTCTTTGATTAGAAGGGTTGAGAAAGTGAAAATAGTGAAATATTTGGAAGGTGTTTAATGAGAGATATGAGTTTGAGTCCTGGAGGAAAGAATATGGGTTTCCATGAAAAAAAAAGAGAGAGAAAAGTGAACATTGAGTGAAAAAGAAAGAAAAGAAAGAATTTATGAGTTTGAAAATCGTAGTTCATCATTGAAAAGAAAAGAAAAAAAAATAATGAGTAAGAAATCCTAGAAAATTTTGTAAGGACAAGAAGGAATAAGGATGTGTTGTGGTTATGGTACGTTTGGTTTGCTGGGGAAGAATTGTAGAAATTTCAGTCACTTAGCCAAATTTATCCCACCTTTTAGGTAAGCCACATTACAACCAAAATAAGACATAATTGATTCCCTGAAAATCAACACTAACAAGCAGCGGAGAGATGAGAAATCTGTCAAACTTATGGTGAAATAATCTGTAATCTTGGATGAGTGAAAACAGAACCCTTTACTCTTTGAGCGATGAGTGCAAACACTTTCCGGTGAGGTTCCTCCTCAATAATTAACAATAAAAATCTATTTTGATTGCATAATTTATATGAATGGGTGATGCTTGGATAATAAAATAGACTTGTGAGGCATTGCACACTTTTATTTACATGTGATTTAAATTCTTATCTTACAGATTGATCGAGGACGATAAATGGTTTAAGTTTGGGGGAGTTGATAAGTTGATATTTTTACCAACTTATCTATTGTTTCTTTGTCTATTTTGGTGATGTTTGGATCGTTTTTAGTGTCTTTTCGAGCATACATTGGCTTTTGTGCTTTTTATGGTGTGTTAGATGAATCATGCAGGTTTTTGGATGAAAATTGGAGGATTTTGGAAACTTGTTCGCCGCAGCTTCAGAGAAGATCGACGAAAGAACTCGAAGAGATCGACGTAGGAGTACTGAAGCAGAACCACCGTCGATCGATGCCAACTGGCCGTCGATCGACGATGCTTTGTCCTTCCCGTTGATCGACGAAGGTTGGCCGTCGATCGACGGAGTGTCGCAGGGTAGACCATAGCTTTTCTGTTTTCTGAAGATTAACACATATCTAACTCCTACGTATGGTAGAATTCATCCACAACATCTATAAAAAGGCTGAAGAATTCGAAAATCAGAAGAGCAAGAGAGGAGATCGAAAATCAAGAGAGAGAAAGCAAGAGAGAAGAAAATTAAATTGAGAGAAACATCACAAGGAAGAAGAAGAAGATCATTGGGTTTGAGATTGAATCTTTGGGGAAGATTCAGTTTTCCTTCTCATCTTTTCTTTTCTTGTTCGTTGTCTATGATGATTAAGATTAGAATTATGTGTAACTAATTGTCTTCTCAGATTCTAGGTTTTCAAACTATCAATGTATGCATGTTTTGATTAATTGAAGTTATTTTTCCTTTCCCTCACAGTTTGTGAAATCTGGTTTTATTCTTAATCTTGGGTATGTTGGCCACTAACTTAGGATTACTAGTTGGAAATTAGAGACGTAACTGTAATAGTTTCCAATCAAAAAAGATTTTCACAATATAATCTGATTTCTTGTCGTAACTGAAGGGAATAGATTGTAGGAATAAATCTGTAGAACTGTAGGAGTTAGTTAATTAATCTTGAGACCGATAGGAGATAGATAATTAATTAATCTACTTTATGAATTGTCCAAATAAGAAGTTCATAATAGCTTTCTGATGTTTCACTGTGTAGAGGAATTAAAATTGGGAAATAATCAATTTATTTATGCATGTCATACTTGATAAGGAGAAAAGCCTAGAATCTGTACTTCTTATCCTTTAGGTTTTTCAAAGTGAGTTTATTTTCATAATTGTTTTCTTGAGGTAATTAAATTTCAAAACCCTTTATTTTTAATTTTACCTATCCGGTACTTTAAGAACTTTTAAGTTAGTACTTAGGATTTTTTGTTGTTCCTTTCCTCGTGGGATCGATAATTTAATTTGCCGCTATATTATTAGCTTTGCTAAGTCGCGGGTTAAAAATATACGCGATCACCGACACAGAGTTGTGTCGATCGACACAGGGGCTGTTCTATTCTGGAGTTACATCGGACATTCCTGTCGATTGACTGGATGTGCATCGATCGACAGGGAGGCCACCCGTCGATGAAGGTTGATCGAACTCTCCTGTCGGTCGACAGGATTTGTGTCGATCGACAAGAGGATCGTCGGGAGGAATATATCGACTCACTCATGTCGATCGACGGGTTGTATGTCAATCAATAGAGTCATTCGACAGAGGAGGTCGACAGGTTTATGTCGACTTGGACTGTGTCGATCGACACAGAGTTCTGTCAATCGACACAGCCACCCAGAGTGTGGAACCTATGTCCTTTCATTTCGTTTCCCTTCCCGTTCGAGTCGATTCGATTTCTAAGATATACTATGTCATTGGAACTGTTGAATTATTATTGTCCTAGATCGTCCGTACGAACTTGAGAATCCCTAATAAATTGTAGGAGATTGAAAGCGAGGATCAGTTGAGCTCACACTAGCGGAACAACATCTATACTCAAAGCCAAACACAAGGTGGGAAACTATTTCAGTATAAAACCAAATGCTTGTTTTTCCTTTCCAAAATGTGTTAAACTGCTTTGTTTTAAATTGAGATTGCTATGCATGTTTTGTGCTATTGTATATGTCCTCTGTCGATTCCCATCGGCAGAGAGTATAACTGATGAGTTTAGAACCAGGTTTCCATAACTGCGCTTGAACTCATTTAGTGAACAGGGTTAGAAGCCCCTTTGATATTGATTTGGGTAAATTTGTTCCCATTTATTTGTTGAAATTAGGCGGAGTGTCCTCTGGTGTTTGGATCCGGAGATTTATACTTAAACGATCGGGTTTCAAAATGGATTTCTGAGACTAGTGCACTTGGATGACAGTAGGTTGAGTGTGAATGCATTCCTAACTGATCATCGTAACTTGGAAGTCGGCCAACTTCCAGTTACAACACTGATACATATATAATAACATGTAAATAGCACGCGTGCACAAATAAAATATTTTAGATAACACGATTTCTTTCAACAAAACCCTGTGTCTATCTGTGTGAGTTGCATAGCATATCTCCTATATAATGTATGTTTTCGGGCATGTTTCTCATTGGGTACATTAGTACTCAGCCCCTCGTATTATTTCTAAAATACGCAGGTTGAGCAGCAAGGATGGGAGAGCAGGGGTGTAAACAGAGCAGCGAGATTTTGTAAACTCATAGATCCTGATATATGCATCTTCATATGCATATCTCCGCCACGTTACACACACGCTGCTACACTCTCTGATTCATCCTTCCCATCATTTGACATGTTGAATGTGTGAATCCCTGTTTTATTTAAACTTATGACTCGAAGTACAATTTCTTTTATTCTCGAATCTCTTTTTTATTATTTAAATCTTCCGCTTATTTAATCATTTGATTGAAGATATGTTTGACAAAACCTGAAACATCAATGTGACGCGACCCCAAATTGGGAAGGTCAGTTGGGGGCGTTACAGAGGTGGTATCAGAGCGTGAGTTTTTAAAGTTTAAAAAAAAAAAAGATTTTAAAGTATTTAAAAACTTCGAGTCTTAGAAGTGTTTAATTTTGAAAGTCGTGTGAAGTGTTCGCTCGTGTTTACACCCTACTCCATCCTGCGCCACTTGAGGTACGTTTTAAAAGCTTTAAAGTTTAAGATTTAAAAGTTTTCCCTGCTTGCAATTTAAGTACGATTTGAATGTTTTGAAAACATTATGAACATTTTGAAAAGTAAATTGAGGAATTGAAAGAGTTGGTATTATGTGGAGTAAGGAAGTTGGGTTGATTTAAATGAGATTGATTTTGTGTTAAGCTAGAGTGCTGACACTAATTGTGATAAAGTGGTTTTGAGGTGTTGAGTTGAGAACGAAGTTGTTTTGAGGTGTTGAGTTTGAGAAAGTTTTGCTATTTCCAAAAAGTTGAAAATGGATTTCTATTCGGCACCCACGAGGTGATCCTTTTCTAGAAAGTGTGAGTTGAATTTGAGATTGATTATGAATTTGAAATTTATTTGCAAGCAGTTAAACTTGGTGTTCTGGCTATAGATGTGCTAGTTGAATTGAGCTGTAGTATGATGTTATAAGGATGAAGTGAATTCATTATTGAACTTAGAACTTTGACCCTGTGTGGTGAAATTGAAAAATTCTTTGAACTGGAAAATCCAGTAATTGGGTGAGTGTGCAAAATGCATGAGGTTAGTTGGTGTTAAGTGTGCAGAATGCACAAGGAGCCTGACAAGTTAGTCGAGACTCGAGTGAGTGTGTCTTTTAGCGCGAGGATCCGTTAGGCCCTCGGCATAGTGTATCGGAGGCCAGTAGTTGTCCCGAGACACAAAGTTGCGTATGTTGACATTATTTTTGACTATGGGACTGATCGTTTGATGTTGTTGTTGTGACAGATGGACCCTAGGAGCGCAGCGTTTCGCTTTAGGAGCTACCCACAAATCGAGGAAGACAATTTGCCTAACACGTTGATGGAGTAATGGAATTTTTGGAGACAGGCGAGAGGACATGGCATCACAGATGCGGAGGCTATGGAGAGGACCACGGAGTTGATGCCATCGAGGTGGACTAGTCGGACACTGGAGCTAGCCAGAGTTCATCGTATTCAGCAGACAGGTACTCGAGGGAGTTTCCAGACATTCATGGCTGCACTCATTCAGGAGGCAGTTTTAGCTGAGGGTGTGTCACCAGCATCCTCGAGGAGTACACAGGCGTCGACGACAGGTGAGGCGCCGCAGTTGAGGCCTAGACCTGCCTCATCTTCTATGGCACAGATGGTAGTACCATCCGAGCACCGGTCTGGAGGATCAGTCGACCCTTACTTCGACCCCGTAGGATCCTCAGGGTATGTGAACTATCATGCGACATTGCATCAGTCTTCACCGCAGTGGACTCCAGCTTTACCACCGGCACCATCTATGGCACCGGATGCACAGATATCTGCACCCACGTCGCATCTGAGAATCTGACCTACGCCGAGTACACCTGCAGCAGCATATGTGTCACCCCAGCCCGGGTTACAGCAGGGAGGAGCTTATGATCCTTATGCGTGGTGTGATTTCTCCACAGCTTCAGTCCAGTATCCACCGCCGCAGCAGGATCCGACCTTGCCTTATGGATATCAGGACCCACCTGCACCATCAGTTCAGCAGCCACCACAGGATATTGTGGGGCCCAGCCGGTATATGACTATGGTTGGGATAGTGTTGAGATGTGGCTGAGGCCCACAGCGAACGGGCACGAGGATATGTTTGGAGGCTATGGGACTGCTTATGGCTATGGGACGAGACAGGCGCTGATCTGTCTATCCAGCGACACTGAGAGCAGCCGAGGCAGGAGGGTGGCAGCTCAGGATAGGGGTAAGATGCCGATGAAGATGGAGGATGATGAGGAGGAGGAAGAGGATCCGTCTGAGGGATCCGAGTGAAAGCTGTTACGGATTTGATATTTAGATGCTTGTACTTGGATTTGGACATCTTATAGATGCCTTTATTGTACTCTATTTATGATTATGTTCCGGAAAGAGACTGAGATTTAGTTGTTGTTGAACCTTGCTATTCTTGGTATTTGTATTTCCTGTTGTATCGAATGTGTAGCATGTGAGACTTGCTTGGGTATTTAACGATTATTGTTGGAACTTCTTGGATTTTGAATGTTGGTATTGGTTGTTTAAATGTTTTGAGTGAGTATTAAACGAGTGATATAGTCCTTGGATATAATGAATGCTAATGTGTGAGGATATTATGAAATTGCTAATGAGTGTTGTTTTGCAATGAAAAGTAATGGAATTCATCGACGAAGGAAGGGGAAGAGGCCGTGGCCGAGGCAGAGGCCGTGGACGAGGCCGAGGTAGAGGCCAGAGTGGCAGAGGCCGTGGGAGAGCTAACCCACAGCCCGAGTACGAAAACCCACACTGGGGGGAGGTCCCTATCAATCAAGGTTATAAGGAATATGAAATCATCTTCGATGAGGAGGGCCCAGCTGACCAACATGGTCAATTTCCACCGCCACACGGGAATGCACCTGAAATTTCATCAGTAAAGTGGGTGGAAACTTTCAGGAAGCAGCAACCTCCAACTTTTGATGGAACAGGAGGCCCAACAGCTGCGGAAGACTAGGTAAGGGAGCTTGAAAAGATTTTCAGGCACATGAGGTGTTCGGAAGAGGAGAAGATCAATTGCATGTCCTACCTGCTGAAAGGGAAAGCAGGCAGATGGTGGGAGACTTATGTGAAGTCGGTCGCACCAGCGGAGAGGGACCATCTGAGCTGGGAAAGTTTCAAGGAGTATGTTCCGAAGCAATATCGGAAGGAGAAGGCAGTGGAATTCTTTATGTTCGAACAAGGAAAGCTGACTGTGGAGGAGTATGACACCAAGTTTGGTGAGCTACTCCAGATGGTGCCGCATCTGGCGGACACGCCACAAAAGATGGAGGAAAAGTTTAGAGATGGTCTGTGCGAAGAAATCCGCACTCAATTGGCGACCATGAAGGGTTTAAGCTATCAAGAGCTGCTGAGCCATGCCTTGGACATTGAGGGGTCCAAGAACATGAAGAAAATACCGGAGTGGGGAGCGCAAGAGGTACAGGCCCCAGCTCCGATTCAGAAAAGGAAATGGGAGGAGCCGCCAAGGCAATTCGTGCAAGGTCAAGGCAGTCAGAAACACCATGACCAGGGCCGGCAACATAACTATCAGGGGAGACACAACCAGCAGAACTTTTAGAGGCATTACCCTCAGCAGGCTCAGAGACGTGACCAAACAGGCCCGCAAAACTGCCAAAGGTGTGGCAGGAGGCTTACTGGAGTATGCCAAGGGAATGCATTTAGGTGTTTCAGCTGCGGAGGTCAGGGTCACTACGCCAATCTTTGCCCAACGCCGCAAACTCAAGGTGGGAATCACAAGAATTTCCAAAGGCCTGCAAATCAACAGTTGAGAGCTATCAGAGGGCACCGCCAGCCATGGAGGGGCAACATGGGTAACCGAGGAGGAGGCAGGTAGGGCAATCAGGCTCCACCCAGGAACTAAAAGGGTAACCAGCAGGGTGGTGAAGGTCAACAGAGGAGAGCCCGAGCCTATGCCTTGGACGGTAATCAGGATGATGGCAATCTGGCAGGTATGGGATGCGTTAATAATATACATGTTATGGTATTGTTTGATACTGGAGCATCGCATACTTTTATATCATCTGCATGAGTTGAGGCTTTGAAACTTAAGGTAGAAAAGAATAGTCAAGACTTGAACGTAGCGATACCTTCAGGAGAAACCACTATTTCTACTTTAGTGTGCCGAGACTTGAGAATCAAGCTTGATGAGAATGAGATTCAAGTAGCAGAGTTGAATGTACTGGACATTCATGATGTAGATATAATCCTAGGAATTGATTGACTGTCAGAGAATAAGACGACGATCTCATGTCGCGAGAGGAGAGTGATCATTCCACAACAATGGAATGAAGAGGCATTTGTGCATGGATTTAGACGGAGACAGAGAGTGCCCGTAATCTCTGCAATTCAGGCAACAAGGTTGTTGCGTAAGGCGGGGAATCAAACATTCTTAGTATATTTAGAAGGAGAAGAAAAACCAGAGTTGACAATACAAGACGTACCTATAGTAAGGGAGTTTGAGGATGTATTTCCGAAGGTACTACCAGGATTACCACCAGACAAGTAGGTGGAATTCACCATCGATCTGGAACCGGGTGCGGCACCAATTTCTAAAGCACCGTACCGCATGGCCCCAAAGGAATTGCAAGAATTGAAGGTCCAACTTCAAGAGTTGTTGGATATGGGATATATTAGGCCAAGTGTGTCACCATGGGGTGCACCAGTTCTATTCGTGAAGAAGAAAGACAGATCGATGCGTATGTGCATTGATTATAGAGAGCTGAATAAACTGACGTTGAAGAACAGATACCCATTACCAAGGATCGATGACCTATTCGATCAGCTCAAGGGACCGAAGGTATTCTCTAAGATTGATCTTCGATCAGGGTATGATCAGTTGAAAATTCGGAAGGAAGATATTACGAAGACAGCATTCAGAACTAGACATTATGAGTTCGTAGTAATGCCGTTTGGATTGACAAATGCTCCTGCAGTATTCATGGATTTGATGAATCGAGTATTTCATCCATATCTTGACAACTTCGTGTTAGTATTCATCGACGACATTCGGATATACTCGAAGAGCAAAGTGGATCATGAGCAGCATTTGAGAATAGTGTTGCAGACCGTGAGAGATGAGAAGTTGTATGCCAAATTCAGCAAGTGTGAATTTTGGTTGAGAGAAGTGACGTTCTTGGGTCACATCGTTTCGGCTGACGGAATCAAAGTGGATCCAGCTAAGATTCAGACAGTAACGGACTGGAAATCACCAACTACGCCGAATGAGATTCGCAGTTTTCTGGGTTTAGCCGATTATTACCGAAGATTCATTGAGGGCTTCTCAAAGATTGCGAGGCCGATGACCCAGTTACTGCAGAAGGGTGTGAAATTTGTATGGTCCGAAGAATATGAGGAGAGCTTCCAGAAGTTGAAGCAACTTTTAACAACTGCGCCAGTCTTAGCAGTGCCAGAGGCAGATAAGAAGTTTGAAGTTTACACTGACGCTTCGAAGAATGGGCTAGGTTGTGTATTGATGCAGGACGGTAAGGTGATAGCTTACGCGTCAAGGCAGTTAAGACCGCATGAGGTAAATTACCCGACTCATGACTTGGAGTTAGCAGCCGTAATCCATGCATTGAAAATCTGGAGACACTATCTCTATGGAGTGAAGTGTGCCATATTCACCGATCACAAGAGTTTGAAGTACTTCTTCGAACAAAAGAACTTGAATATGAGGTAGAGAAGATGGTTAGAACTCATGAATGATCACGATCTAACGATAAACTATCACACAGGCAAGGCCAATTCAGTGGCAGATGCCTTGAGCAGGAAAGGAGAAGCTCAACTAGGCTGCGTGCTTACAAGAGAAAGCAGACTAATCCGAGAGTTCGAGAAGCTCGGTCTAGAGGTGATATCGCCTTCAGAGAGGAAGAGATGCGATTTGGCAACTTTGACAGTATTGCCGGATTTAAGAGAGAGAATCATTGATGTACAGAAGGAAGACATAAAAATAGAGAAGTTGCGTTAGAAGCTGAAGGTCAAGCCAGTGGGAGAGTATAGGGAAGCACCTAACAGTGCACTATTATTCCGAGACAGAATCTTAGTGCCGAGTAGTGAGGAGTTAAGGAATGAAATCTTGAGTGAGGCTCATGACACGTCGTATACCGCTCACCTATGAAGTACTAAGATGTATCAAGATCTGAAAACTAAGTACTGGTGGGACGGTATGAAGAAGGATGTAGCCTTATACGTGGAAAAATGTCTGGTATGTCAGCAAGTTAAGGCGTTACATCAGTGGCCATATGGAAAATTGCAACCGTTAGACATCCCTGAGTGGAAATGGGAACATATCACCATGGACTTTGTGACGGGATTGCCAAGGTCACAAAAAGGGAATACGGTGATATGGGTTGTTGTGGATCATCTGACGAAGAGTGCTCACTTCTTGCCGATTAAGGTAAACTATGGATCAAACAAATTAGCTCAAATTTATGTCCGAGAGATAGTCAGACTGCACGGAGTGCCGAAATCTATTACGTCTGACAGAGATGTGAAATTTACATCTCGATTTTGGATGAGCTTACAACAGGAACTGGGGACTCGCCTGAATTTCAGTACGGCATTTCACCCTCAATTAGATGGGCAATCTGAAAGGACAATCTAAACTCTCGAGGATATGCTAAGGACTGTGGTCTTAGACCAAGAAAGCAGTTGGGAGCAGATTTTGCCTCTAATTGAGTTTGCATATAATAACAAGTATCAGGCAACAATCGGAATGGATCCTTATGAAGCATTTTTATGGAAGAAAATGTCGTTCGCGTCTATACTGGGATGAGGTAGGAGAAAGAAAGGTAACCGGACCTAACGCTGTAGGTGAAATGATTGAAATAATCCGTCAGATCCGAGAGAGGATCAGAGAAGCGCAGAGTAGGCAGAAGTCTTATGCCGCCTCGAGGAGGGCTGAATTATGTTTCGAAGTGGGGGATAAGGTATTCCTCAAAGTTTTGCCTTCAAGATGAATAGTGCGATTTGGGGTGAAAGGAAAACTGAGACCCCGCTATATGGGACCGTATGAGATTTTGGAGAGCATTGGTCCAGTAGCATAGAGACTAGCACTACCCCCGAGCATGAGTAGCATTCACATCGTATTCCACGTGTCTCAATTGAGGAAGTATGTGTATGATCCTAAGCACGTGATACGACAAGAGGATGTAGTTTTGAGCCCAGATTTACAGTATGAGGAACGACCGGAGGCTATATTAGATCGTAAGATGCAAGAGCTCAGGAATAAGTCAATTCCGCTCTTTAAGGTGCTTGGGAATCACCATGGGCGTGAAGAAGCAACCTGGGAGCTAGAAGACAAGATGAAGGAGAGACATCCCGAGCTTTTCGAAGCTTTGTAAATTTTCGGGATAAAATTTTTATAAGGGTGAGGGGATATAACACCCCAAGCTTAATTAAGCTTTTGTAATGCTAAATTGGTGTTAATAAAGAAGATTTCATTATTTTTAGAGCATTCGATTGTATCTACCGCGATTGGAAATTTAATTATACAATTGAGTTGGAAATTAATTGTGGGAATTTGAAGAATTATCAAAGTTTGGTTTGATGGAAATAATTGAGAAGGATTTAATCATAAATTATATGGATTTTGAGGGACTAAGATGGGTTAATTCATGGAGTTTTATTATTATTTAGAGATTATAAGGGCATGTTTAGATGTACATACATATTATATGTGTAATGTATGAGAGAGGGATATATATATAGGGGGAAGATTATAATTTAAGCTTTTCCACCATATTCTATGATCTAGAGAGAGAGAGAGAACCAAACCTTTCAACCCACCCCAACCTCGTCAGCCACTTCCCGACGATATTCCGGCCAACACCGGCAACTCCCGACCGAACCAACACCACCATCGTGTAGCCAGTCCTCCAAGCTTCGTTTTGAGCTATAGTGGGCGCCGTGAGGTGGAGAATTGAGAGAGATAACAAAGAAAGAAGGAAGGCCGCTGGAATTAGTGTGAGTTACATTTTCAGGAATTATAACTCATTATATTGTGTATATCTTGGCCTGAGGTTGATGTTTTCGAGTTCCCCACCGTCTTAGGAACATTCGGATACCCAGAGAAGCGAATTTGGCCGTCGAAAAATGCGATCGCCACCGCCAACTTGAGTTTTCCGGTGAGTCTCCGTCCAACTCCGTTTTTCGTGTTATTTTCGAGTTTTGAACATGATATTCATCATCTAGAGAGTCTAGGGAAGTTAGAAATGTATTTGCATGTATGATCGGAGGTCGGGAGGAGTGTTTTTGTCAGAGTTGCAGGTGCTGGCGCGATTGAGAGTTGGAGACGATGATCTGTGTCGACCGACTGATAAGTAGATATTTTTACCAACTTATCTATTGTTTCTTTGTCTATTTTGGTGATGTTTGGATCATTTTTAGTGTCTTTTCGATCATACATTGGCTTTTTGTGCTTTTTATGGTGTGTGATGAATCATGCAGGTTTTTGGATGAAAATCGGAGGATTTTGGAAACTTGTTCGCCGCAGCTTCAGAGAAGATTGACGAAAGAACTCGAAGAGATCGACGCAGGAGTACTGAAGCAGAACCACCGTCGATCGACGCCAACGGGCCGTCGATCGACGATGCTTTGTCCTTCCCGTCGATCGACGTAGGTTGGCCGTCGATCGACGGAGTGTCGCGGGGCAGACCATATCTTTTCTGTTTTTTGAAGATAAACACATATCTAACTCCTAGGTATGGTAGAATTCATCCACAACATCTATAAAAAGGCTGAAGAATTCAAAAATCAGAAGAGCAAGAGAGGAGATCGAAAATCAAGAGAGAGAAAGCAAGAGAGAAGAGAATTAAATTGAGAGAAACATCACAAGGAAGAAGAAGAAGATCATTGGGTTTGAGATTAAATCTTTGGGGAAGATTGAGTTTTCCTTCTCATCTTTTCTTTTCTTGTTCATTGTCTATGATGATTAAGATTAGAATTATGTGTAACTAATTGTCTTCTCAGATTCTAGGTTTTCAAACTATCAATGTATGCATGTTTTGATTAATTGAAGTTATTTTTCCTTTCCCTCACAGTTTGTGAAATCTGGTTTTATTCTTAATCATGGGTATGTTGGCCACTAACTTAGGATTACTAGTTGGAAATTAGAGACGTAACTGTAATAATTTCCAATCGAAAGAGATTTTCACAATATAATCTGATTTCTTGTCGTATCTGAAGGGAATAGATTGTAGGAATAAATCTGTAGAACTGTAGGAGTTAGTTAATTAATCTTGAGACCGACAGGAGATAGATAATTAATTAATCTACTTTATGAATTGTCCAACAAAGAAGTTCATAATAGCTTTCTGATGTTTCACTGTGTAGAGGAATTAAAATTGGGAAATAATCAATTTGTTTATGCATGTCATACTTGATAAGGAGAAAAGCCTAGAATCTGTACTTCTTATTCTTTAGGTTTTTCAAAGTGAGTTTATTTTCATAATTGTTTTCTTGAGGTAATTAAATTTCAAAACCCTTTATTTTTAATTTTACCTATCCGGTACTTTAAGAACTTTTAAGTTAGTACTTAGGATTTTTCGTTGTTCCTTTCCTCGTGGGATCGATAATTTCATTTGCCGCTATATTATTAGCTTTGCTAAGTCGCGGGTTAAAAATATACGCGATTAAATTTTGGAGCCGTTGCCGGGGAAAGGACAGAATTGTCCTACTATTAACTTTGTGATTAGAGTACTGATTTAGGCTGTAACATCATTTAAACAATCATTTTTTTTCTTTCTTCTTCAGTACGAAGGGCCGTCGATCGACGCCAACTCTAGCATCGATCGACGCCAACTCTAGCATCGATAGCATCGATCGACGCCTTCATATTTTATAGTTTTCAGTTTTATTTTGTTTCGTTTTTGTTAATCCGCAGTGCCATCTCACAAACTACTTTACTGTACAGGTCGTGCATGAGTACAAGGGCCCGAGCAAAGGATCCGCTTTATTACTATCCGAACATCGAAGCCACGTGTAGAAAAATCCGAGGGAATAAGCACGCCCAATAAGGCTCAAGTAATCAGGCAATGGCAGACGAAGTACCACAACCTAATGACATACCACAACAGCCGATTGTACAGCCACCACCACCAGGACTAACCTTGGAAGAGCAGACTGGTCTGGTCCAAGAAATCCGAACAAATGCAACAATTGATCCTAGATCGAGACAGGGGGAGAAACAACAGAAACCCTCGGTTCGGTAATAGGAATCCACTATTTGAGGATCAACCTGAGGATGAAGATGACGAGGACCAGGAGCCTCCTATGACTCAGATGATGAAGAGGAAGACGAACAAGCCATGCAGAAGAGGTATCGACCTCAGTTCAAAGAAACCGACTTCATAATCGGAATTAATGCAAATAATTTCGAGTTGAAGACTGGACTAGTTCAGATGGTTAAACAGAACCAGTTCGGCGGAAGGGCTACTGAGGATCCATATGCCCACCTAGACAAATTTCTGATGCTCTGCAATACCGTCAAGATTGGAGGGGTCAGCAAAAGTGCTATCCAAATGCGTCTGTTCGCATTCTCACTGCGGGATAAGACACAGTCTTGGTTTACTGCACTGGACAAGGGGAAGATCAGTACGTGGAGCGAACTATGTAATGAGTTCTTCGAGAACTTCTTCCTTCCAAACATCATCAGATAAAGAAGGAAGGAAATCATTAGGTTTGCTCAAAGACCGGATGAGAGTTTCTATGAAGCATGGGAACGCTACAAAGAACTACTCAGAGCCTGTCCCGGACATGGTCTATCTCTAGGTGAACAAGCCGAGGCGTTCTATGAAGGCTTGAATGAAATGACTGTTGAGTTGGTAGACACCACACTGGGGGATACCATCATGACAAAGAGTGGAAAGAAGGCCATGGAGTTCTTCCAAAAGATGGCCAACAACATTCAATGCTGGTCCTCAAGCAGACATAGACCCGTCAAAGCCGTTGAGAAAGTAGTGGAAAAGAAAGCTGCAGAAGAGCCTGACTTGGTTGCTGAAGTCAAGAAGCTTCAAGAGGAGTTCGCTTCCTTGAAGCAAGAAAAGGCAGTAGCCGTAGTGGAGCCTGTACAGCCTCCCCTTGAAGGAGAACAAGCTGATGTGAATTTTGTTAAGAGGGGTGGTTACCAGAACAATAACTACCGTGGAGGTTACCAGCAGCAAAACCAGCACTACAACTACAATCACGCTAGGAACCACCCTGGGTTCTCCTACGCGAATCTTCAAACTGCTGAACAACCACCTCCTGGATTTGCCGTACAAGACGGAGTAGTGGTCGACAAAAAGAAGCCAAATCTCGAGGAGATTTTGGCCAAATTCATGGAAGGATCCACTAGCAAGGTGAGTAAACTGAAGCATGAGATCTCTGGTGTGAATACCAAGATAGAACAAATGCAAAAGCACGTCCAGATAATAGAGACTCAAGTCAGCCAGATCGCTGATGCTCTCGAAGCACAACATAAACCGGGGCAACTTCCAAGCAATACACAGGTTAACCCAAGAATCAGAATCAGAGAAATCAAGTGAACGCTGTTACTCTGAGAGGGGGGAAATCCTATGAAGGGCCACAGAAAGTAAGGGCTGAATTGAAGGAGAACGAAGACGTCGAACAGGCCGACGAGGCTGCCAATGATGAGTCACCGTCGATCGATGGTGAGCAATCATCGATTGACGCCAGCAAAGAAGGGCCGTCGATTGACGAGCACAACCAGCGTGATCGACGCCTGCTCCAGCTCCGCCCCCAAAAAAGCCGCCCTTGCCGTATCCGCAGCGGTTTGCCAAAACCAAGATGAACGAAAGGTATGCACGCTTCCTGGAAAACATGAAGAAAGTACATATCAACATTCCTCTGGTTGAAGCACTCCAAGAAATGCCGGGATACATAAAGTTTCTAAAAGACATGGTCTCTCAGAAGCGACCCTTCATGGAACACGAGATGGTAAATCTCTTTGAAGAATGCAGCGCCATCATACAGAAAAAGATGCCAGTCAAACGAGAGGATCCAGGTTCATTCACGATCTCTTGTATCATCGGTGGAGAAACCTTCGGAAAAGTTCTCTGTGACTCTGGCGCCTCAATCAATTTGATGCCACTGTCAATTTTCAAGAGATTGGAAATCGGGAATATCAAGCCAACGACCATAACCTTACAGATGGCCGACCGATCGGTGTCCTATCCAAAAGGTATAGTGGAAGATGTGCTTGTAAAAGTGAAAGATTTCATAATTCTCGCCGACTTCGTGGTGCTTGACATGGAAGAAGATCGGAACATCCCTTTAATTTTGGGAAGACCGTTCCTGAAAACCGGTGGGGCTCTGATTGATATTCGAGACGACAAACTGACATTCAGAGTCAACAATGAGTCAGTAACTTTCTCTATATATAAGGCGATGCAGAAGCACAACGATGGTAGCTACCAGGAGGAATGCCATATGATCGACTGTTTCAGGCCAGTATTATCCTCACCATTTACCTCTCTCAAAGGTGAGTCGGATTTTCTGGAGAACTGCCTACAGCACTCACTCTTCTCGTCAACAAATCTGGAGGAAGCAGAAGAAGGGATCGTGGATCTAGTGAAGGAACTAGATGTATTTGAGGAAGTAACTCGAGAGAAGGAGACCAAAAGAGAACCACTGCCGGGCCGATCTCGCCCGAAAAGTCGAGACAACAAGTCATCGTCGATCAACGGCGAAGGATCGTCGATCGATGGCAACTTCAGACACCCGTCGATTGACGGTGGGACAGCGTCGATCGACGGTGGGTCAGCATCGATCAACGCCCGAGCAGCAGTACCCCAGAAGTTTTCTTCGACAGAAACAGCGAGACGTGGAAAAGGGATTTCAGTTGTAGAGTCATCGTCGATCGACGGACAACAAGCGTCGATCGACGCTCCCTTCTGCAAGCCGAAGTCTAACTCCGATCCGCCAAATCTGGAACTCAAACCTCTCCCAACACATCTCAAATACGCTTTTCTGGGACCAAATGATACTTACCCTGTTATTGTTTCTGCATACTTGACACAGGGGGAGTTGGAGAAGTTACTGTGAGTCTTACGGCAGTACAAAAGCGCCATTGGATGGACATTGGGAGACATAAAAGGGATCAGCCCCTTGCTTTGCATGCACAAGATCATTCTCAAGGAGAATGCTGCACCAAAAAGACAAGCACAACGTCGGTTGAACCCTATCATGCAAGAAGCTGTGAAGAAGGAGGTTCTCAAGCTTCTTGACCATGGGATGATCTACCCAATCTCCGACAGCAAATGGGTGAGCCCTACACAAGTCATAGCAAAAAAAAGGAGGGATGCAGATAGTAAAGAATGACGATGGAGAAGAAGTGGCGACAAGACCCGTCACGGGTTGGCGATTTTGCATAGATTATCGGGCATTGAATACCGCTACGTACAAGGATCACTTTCCTCTTCCCTTCATTGATCAGATGCTTGATCGTTTATCTGGTTACCCTTTCTATTGTTTTCTTGATGGTTATTCAGGGTACAACCAGATAGCTGTGGCGCCGGAA
>JAPKLW010005216.1:0-22036 GCA_026898455.1 Plectranthus barbatus
GCTGTCTACAAGGCATATCCCCAAAATGAAATAGGCAAGCTTGAATAACTCATCATCGACCTGACCATTTCCAAGAGAGTTCTATTTCTTCTTTCCGCTACACCATTTTGTTGAGGGGTTCCTGGTGCAGTCCACTGGGATGTAATCCCATTATCTGACAAGTACTGCAAGAACTTGTCTGAGGTATTCACCACCACGATCTGATCGTTGTGTCTTGATAGTCTTTCCTAGCTTCTTTTCTACCTCAGTCCTAAACTCTTTGAATTTCTCAAAGCATTCAGACTTATGGCGAAGCAAATAGACATATCTGAATCTTGAGTAATCGTCAATGAATGTGGCGAAGTACTCATATCCTCCACGAGCTTGCGTGGACATTGGTCCACATAAGTCAGAGTGGATCAATTCCAACACATTCTCTGCTCGAGACTGACTTGCCTTAAAAGGCTTGGTGGTCATCTTTCCCTCTATACAGGACTCACAGATTTGATGTTGTATCACTTGAAAAGAATCCAAGAGCCCATCGCATGCTAATCTTTTAATCCTCTTTAGATTGATGTGACCTAGTCTCAAGTGCCAGAGATATGTGTGATCCTCATCGGAAGAAAACTTTCTCTTTAAATGATTATTATTATTAGATGAGTTTGCAACATTCACGGAAGATTTATGCATTCAATCAATGATATAGAGAGAGTCAATAAGTTTGCCATGACAGATAACACCGTTATTACATATGATAGAAACTCCACTATCAAAAATAACTGAATATCCATCACAAAATAACTTGGAAACTGAAATTAAGTTCCGCCAAAAAAACCGGCACATATAAAACATCTCTCAAAATCAAAACATTATTTTTAAAGCATAAAGTAAAATCTCCAATGGCTACTGCTGAGACTCGCTCTCCGTTGCCCATTGAGATGGTATTCTCGTCATGCTTCAGCTGCCTTGTCGGCCTGAACCCCTGCAATGTATAACAAAATGTGGTGAGTAGCTCCAGTATCCACTACCCAAGAATTGGTAGAAATTGATGCTAAACATGTTTCCGTCATAAATGCACATGACGTACCTTGTCTACTCGTGCGAAGAACTAGACAATCTACTTCACTTCGCTTGTGTTTGCATGGCCCGATGACATATTCTGCTAAATCAGCTTCATCTAACCTTTTAAGCATTTCCTTTGCTTCAGCAACTGTCTTGTCAAAAGCTGACAAAGTTGGAGCAAATTCCAATGCCCTAAGATCAGATTCCTCTAGCATCAAGGCTAAGAGTAACTCAGGAAGAGTAAACTCGCGCCTGGTACCGCGGGACTTGATGAAATCATCATAAGAATAAGAGAGAGAGTGCAAGACAATGTTTATTTCTGCCCGCTTACTGACTTGTACACCTCTCTTTCTGTACTTTCTCATAATTCTCATCATACTGATAAAGTGCAGAAGCAACGAACTCCCATCAGTCATCCTCTTGCAGACCAGGTCCTCTACAAGATTATAACTAACAGTTCATCTCACTTTCCCATAAACCTTCACAAGGTCTTTCCATATCTCAACAGCAGTTCCGAACTTCTTGTCCTTGAGCTTTAATTCTCTAGACAGACTCTTCATGATGAGTCTGCGAGCAAACTCATCAGAATCTACCCATCTGTCATAGAACACTCGCTCATAACAAGTACAGTTCCAATACTCGAGAGTTAGAGGGTCCATGTAAAGTATATGGGCATGTTTTGCAGTGCAGAGTATTTCCATGAAGCATAACTTCCACTCAGGAAAATTCGGACCAGTTAAAGGGTTTGTTATTAAGAGGTTGACAACGTGAGCAATAGACATGTCTGAAAATAATAAAATAAAAAATAAATTAAAACATAGTCGCAAACTATTGAAACCTTATGATAAAGCAATATTAATATTTCCTCCAATTCGCCTAAGTATTACTATTGCAATCCACACATGTAGACGTTTACTACAAAACACTTAACCAGACTATATCTTTCAATTCCAGTCTTTTAATTCCAATCCATGCTTGGGTTCCTTAAACAAATGGAATTAATAATTGGAGACTAACATAAGTCCATATTATCCTACTGAGCAGGGACATCACAAATGAGTTAATACTCTGGATAACATCTAAGCTAGCTTACCACCAAAGCCAACCCTCCCATATAAGGATCTATTAGAACACACCCGATCCCTATAATAAGGCTGTCTCATTTAATTCAATCCCTAGAGAACTTATGAAAATTCAATACGCAAGCTACACATATAGACGTTTACGCATGAACAACCACTTCTCACATGAAATAAATGTTTGTTTTAAGAAATCCTATCTATTAGAACATATGAATAATAAACTAAGTAAGCTACACATGTAGACGTTTACCTAATAAATTATCCATTTCCAATAAAGGATCGCTTTGAAGAGGTCTTACTAAATTATGAGCTTAGTAATTTTTAGTTCATAAGGTTCAATTGCACGGATTATTTTATGTAGCCATAATTATAACATTGCTAAAATTCTATCATGCATAGCATGAACCCCGAATTTATATTATAATTAATTACACAAAATAAATCACATAGCATGATTTAAAGCTGTAAATAAAAGCAGTAAACGTGCTCCTATTATCTACAACATTTTTATATGCTGTGCAATTAAATTAAACACGCATATCATGCGAAGACATATAATAAAGGAAATAAAAAATGTCCTCGTGGCCCCATGATACGAAATAAAATTAATTCTAACTATTACAAGTTGAAATTAATAATACAGATCTTCGACTGGGCTCCCACTACATGGACTGAGATCTGAATTTATTTTCTGAATCTGGGCCTCCCAGATTTGATTTATCAGAAAATTGGACAACTGGGCCAGTTAACCAAATCGTGGGCCTAGGCACACATTGCAAGCCCAAAAGCCTGCGAGAACTTAGCCCACCGAGCCACCACCGGAAAACTACTGCCGCCGCTGTGAGGGCTCCCGGCATGCGCAATAGCCATGCACGTACGTGCATGGTAGCAGCCTGCGATGCCGCCTCCTCCGGCCATTGCCCGTTTGGAATGCCACTGCCTCGGCTTGCCCTGACCGTCGCCCAAATCGTCGTTCACTGTTCTTCTCCACCGTCGGCTCACCTAGGCTCGCTGGAAACCCGCACGTGGTGCGGAGGAGATGCGCGCTCCGACTCGCACCCGCAAACCCTAGGGATTGCACTGGTTACGGCGGTGCCACACCCACCGACTGCCTTTGCCGATCTCCGCCTCCCAAGCCCACGCCGTACCACCACCTGCTCCACCTGCCAGCATCGATTGAGGGAGGGAAGCACGCCGTCGGTGCGTGCGCAGGGTCGCGCAGGCCTGTCGTGCGTGCGCTGGCAGAACCTAGGGTTCCGTCGTGTCGCGCGCGCACCCGCGCCCCTGGCCGCGCTCTGTCGTGCCCGGCACCTCGCCTGCCGCCCCTCGCACCGTCGACCTCACTTGGAGCCCCGCGCGCTAGCCCTGCCGGTTGTGGCCGTGCCGCTAGCACACAGAGTGCACGCGTGCGCGCGCCAGAAACCCTAGGGTTTCCAGCGCCGCCGCCGCTGTCGCCTGCTCCACCGTGCGCCGTCCGCCGTGCGTCGCCAACCGCTGTACATAGCGTGCTGTCATGCCGGCATTATCGTGTAATGTTGTGCTGTCCTTCGATCTTTGTGTTCTTTGTTCTTCGTGTTCTTCATTTTTTCGTTTTACAGATTTAATTTTCAAATAAAATATTACGTGGAATAATCCTAATTAAATTCATAAAAATCTAAATCTAACCACGAATTTATCTCGTGGGAGAAAAAACAAATCCATATAAAAGGGCGGATTAACCCGAGAACCACGAGGACGAAAAAACATGAACATACAGTCCAAAACCCATGCATTCATTCAATAATAATAATCATGCAATTCATAGGCAATATTATTTTGCCGATAGAGCCAATTAATTAAACATGGCTCTGATACCAATTGAAGGGATTCGTGAAGTAAATCACGAAGTCCGTTTGCCAGGATCGTTAATTGGAATTTCAAAAATAAATTGCTATGCCGATGATTAATCCTAGCATGCTCCTATTGAATATGTATTAGGGGGTTTATGCGGATTACCTGGATTGTGAAACCCTGAAGAACGAGTGCGCAGAGATTCCCTTTGATCTTTCCCACGCAAAAAGATTTAATTCTGATCGAATCTTCTGATCTGTATCCCATCTCAATCTGAATATCTGGTGAAGATTCCCTTCAGATTCCTTGCCCAGTTGAGAAGCAGAATTTCCTCCTCGTTCTCAGATCTTAGTCGATCACCACAGCTCCCAAAACCTGGCTTGCTGTGTGCAACTTATGATCTTGTGGTGTGTTGAGATTTGAGGAACTGAGGCCTATTTATAGGAAAATGTTGGACGTCTATTGTGCATGAGTTTCATGGGCCAGACCAATGACCAGAATTGAAATAGCAAGTAAGGCCTATCAATTAATTAATTCTCATATTCAACCCAGAATATAATTAATTAATTAATATTGATTCATTCCACCAGAGAATCAATATTGTCCTACCTATTTGCTACCATGTTTTGAGGTACGGGTTGCATGGGCTCGGTATATCCCCACATTTAAGGTTACAGACATTCGTTAATTAATTTAAGCTCTGACAAACTATTTAATTAATTAGCTTCTTATATATTCCTAAATCAATCCACTCAAACCTTTTCACTTATGCTTGAACTTAATCAGCCCGCAGGATTTTGCATAACGAACCTTTTGAGCTATTCAGGGAATGTCACCATCCTATACTGGATGTGGTTACCTAGTTCCAGTAACAGACAGTCATACACAAATTGCTATTACCCAAGATACAGATATACAAGCTCAACTAGAGTCTTTCACTGCAACTCAAAGTAATACACAATCCGCATATACTTCTGTACCTTCATATAGGCATAGGACATCAAGCTAGAGAGATCTAGATTCTTTTAATGTTAGATAAAGGAATCGATCTCGACTTAGGTCCTTATCAATGTGTGCCCCACACCAGCATACCAAGCCATCCAAGATAAGATGCTTATTACTGAGTATGCTGCAGCCTACACCGACAGTTTATCCTGGAACTGTCTCAGTTGTGATAACAATTTATATCTCGCTAGGTCAAATGATCCATACGATCTTTCGTGATCTTCTACACACCGTATGATCTCCCTATCGACAAGATAAGAGGATAATTGCGTTTGCGACACATCTTTGTTAATTCAGACAGGAGATGAACATACACCATTTATGATCTTCTAAACACCGTATGATCTCCCTATCGACAAGATAAGAGGATAATTGCATTTGCGACACATCTTTGTTAATTCAGACAGGAGATGAACATACAACATTTATGATTCCCAGTATATTAACCAATCGACCTTGTACATAATATACCAATCATAATGCTTTCAGTATATAAATCCATCATTATCCTTATCTCACCCTTCAATTTTATGTATGGCTAGCAAACGAGCGCGTGGTGATTCTTCCTCTTCCTCCATTGCTCGCCCAAAGGGATTTGATGATGAGGAGTACGCTCCGTTCAAAAATTTGATGGAACGCCAAGTTTTTGGGACCAAATACCTTTGCAAAGAGACGTTGAAGGTACTCAAATTGAAGGATGATGTTTGGAGTCTCCTCAAAGGCATCGGTTGGAAGATGCTGCTCTTGGTGAGTGATAAGCTCATTATTTCACTCACTTATATATATTATTTTCCTACTATTTTATGTAGATTTATTGAGTTTATATATATAATTTATGCATGAATCAATATTAGGTGGTATCAGGCGTATTTTGGTATCTGTGCAGGTTTTTAGGCCTAAACTCACGAGAACCGTTCCGAAAGCAGTGATGTGTAAGAGTAATAGTGAAGAGTTTTTCCACAAGATGAATTCGGGCTATTTGCACATGGCAATGGATGATGCTTTGAGTTAGCTCTCCAACGCAACTAGAATCGGGTCAATCGGAGTTCGGGAGAGGAAGTTATGGCCAAAACTGTGAGACCGCACAGACGGGGTTGACCTCAGTTTTCCACGTCAATTGATGGGGATGCGGCGTCGATCGACGCGGACCTCCTGGCACAAGAAATTGGCTGAATTCGAGATTTTTCATATCTTTAGCCCTATATTTGATATGATACACCTCCACCTCTATATATAACCTTGTAAAATCGAAATTTAAGCATGTTCTCATTCCAGATTTCAGATTTTAGAGATTCCAAGAGTTTTTAGGGTTATGTTTGAAGACATATTTTTGTGGGAAGACATTCAGACCCAAGTTTTTATGCAATTTAGGTTTTATCTTTCTATGATGAATATTACTCTGAATATGTGTAAATAATCTCTTCCTCAGATTCTAGGGTTTCGAATTATCAATGTATACATGTTTGATTATTTGAATTATTTTCCCTTTCCCTTCGTAGTTTGTGAAATCTGTGCTTATTCATAATCTTTATTTGCTGATCACATCTTAGGATTATCTAGTTGATTTCTTGAGACGTAACTGTGATAGTTTTCAATGGAAAGAGATTTTCACAATATAATCTGATTTCTTGTTGTAACTGAAGGAGATTGATTGTAGGAATAAATCTGTAGATCTTTGGAGTTGGTTAATTTATCTTGAGACCGAGCGGAGATAGGTAATTAATTAATCTACTTTATGAATTGTCAAACAAAGAAGTTCATAATATTTTTCTGATGTTTCACTACGTAGAGGAATTAAAAATTGGGAATTAATCAATTCATTCATCCATGTCATACTTGATAGGTAGATATCCCTGGAATCTGTGCTTCTCTTATTTGAATCCAAAAGACTTTTAATTTCCTGTTTAATTTCATTAGCAAGTATTGCAATTTTCAAAACAACCAAAACTTTTTAATTGCTTTTCCTAGCCAGTATTTTAAGAACGTCTGATTTAGTATTTAGGATTTTTCGTCGTTTCATTCCCCTGGATCGATAACTTTAGGGTTTACAAATTTATTTGCCACTATTTCTATAATTTATCTGTAGAAATTACAGTGATCAAATTGGCGCCGTTGCCGGAGAGTGAATAGAAATAATCTTACTATTAAATCTGTGATTGAAATACTGATTTAGGCTGTAATTTTTGTACTTTTCTCTGAATTTCCGTATTTTCGTCATTCACGTCGATCGATGCAATAGTTCCTTCCACGTCGATCGACGCTACATTTTGTCGATCGACGTCGAATTCCTTTTTCAGAATTTTAGTTGTTTATTTCAGTTCATTTCATTTTATTTTCAGTTTTACCTCACTGCCTCCTTTGTTGTACATGTAGTGCATGAGTACGCGAGCCAGAGGAAAGGACCCGCTATATTATCACCCGAATATTAAAGCCACTTGCAGAAAGATCCGAAGGAATAAGCGTGCTCAGGAAAGCTCAAGTAATCATACGATGGAAGATAACGTACCACCGCCTCCACCAGTGCTAACTGCAGAGGAGCAGGCTGTGCTTCTCCAAGAAGTCCAAGCTATGAGGGCGCAAATCCAACAGTACAATCTGGAAAGAGACCTTGAGAGGAACAATCCGAATGGAAGGAATCTTAGTCATAACCCACTGTATGATGACAATCCCGACAATGAAGAGGATGACAACCCGGATCCTCCAGAGGAATCTGACGATGAGGAAGAAGAGGAAGCAATGCAGAACCGGTATAAACCTCGGTTCAGGGAGACAGATTTCAAGATTGGCATCAATGCCAACAATTTTGAACTGAAGACCGGATTGGTGCAGATGGTGCAACAAAATCAATTCGGAGGAAGACCTACCGAGGACCCCTATGCGCATTTGGATAAGTTCATTATGCTCTTCAACACTTTCAAAATTGGAGAAGTCAGCAAGAGTGCCATCCGAATGTGTCTGTTCGCATTCTGTCTGAGGGATAAGGCACAATCATGGTTCACCACACTGGACAAAGGAAGCATAGGCACGTGGACCGAATTGAGGAATGAGTTTCTAGGGAACTTTTTCCCTCCGAATGTTATCAGGCAAAGACGGAAAGAAATCATCAGGTTCGCTCAAAGGCCTGATGAGAGCTTCAGTGAGACGTGGGAGCGATTCAAAGAGCTGTTAAGATCTTGTTCCGGACATGGTTTTCCGCCAGGAGAACAAGCCGAAGCATTCTATGAAGGGCTCAGTGATAAGACAGCCAAATTGGTGGACACCACACTAGGAGACACGATCATGACGAAGAGCGGAAAGAAAGCCATGGAGTTCTTCCAAAAGATGGCCAACAACACTCAACGGTGGTCCTCAAGCCAAACTCGGCCTATGATGGCGGTCGAGAAGGAGAAAGAGAAAGTTGCCAAGCAACCTAATTTGGCAGCCGAGCTGAAAAAGCTAAGGGAAGATTTTGCTACACTGAAGCAGGAAAAGACAGTTGCTGCAGTAGAGCCAGTGCAAGCTCCGCCTGAGGGGGATTGTGCCGCTGTAAATTTCATGCAAATGGGTGGTTACCAAAACAAGTACCGTGGAGGATATCAGCAGCATAATCAGCAGCACAACCAGCCCTTCACTTATAATCATGCAAGGAACCATCCTGGATTTTCCTACGCGGATCCCCTAGCCGCTGAGCAACCACCGCCTGGGTTTGCAGTGCAAGATGGAGAAGTGGTGGAGAAGAAGAAGCCAAATCTCGAGGAGATTTTGGCTAAATTCATGGAAGGCTCCACCGATACGGTAGCCAAGTTAAAGCAAGAAATCACAGGCGTGAATACTAAAGTGGACCAGGTGCAGAAGCATGTACAAATCATAGAAACCCAGGTCAGCCAGATCGTCGATGCTCTCGGAGCCCAGCACAAGCCGGGGCACCTTCCGAGCAACACACAGATAAACCCCAAGAATCAGAATCAGAGGAGCCAAGTGAATGCAATCACTCTGAGAGGGGGAAAATCCTATGAAGGGCCAAAGCAAGCAAGGACTGATTCAAAGGAGGACGAAGATGTCGAGCAGGCCAAAGAAGTTGTCGCTGATGCAGCCCCATCGATCGACGGAGGATTGCCATCAATCGATGCCAATCCAAAGGCCACGTCGATCGATGAGACCTCACATCAATCGACGCCCACTCCTGTCGAGCCACCTATGTATAAGCCTCCCATGCCGTTCCCGCAGTGTTTAGCTAAGTCAAAGATGAACGAGAGGTATGCACGCTTCTTGGAGAACATGAAGAAACTGAACATCAACATCCCACTGATTGAGGCAATATGAGAGATACCGGGATATATAAAGTTTTTGAAGGATATGGTCTCTCAGAAAAGACCCTTCATGGAGTACGACAGGGTCAACTTTTTCGAAGAATGCAGCGCGATTATTTAGAAGAAGATGCCAACCCGGGATCCATCACGATCCCCTCTGTCATTGGAGGAGAGACCTTTGGGAAGGTCCTTTGCGATTCCGGCGCATCCATAAACTTAATGCCACTGTCAATCTTCAAGAGACTAGAGATCGGGAGCATCAAACCAACGACCATATCATTGTAGATGGCTGACAGATCGGTGTCCTACCCAAGAGGCATCGTAGAAGACGTACTTGTGAAGGTGAAAGACTTCATCATTCCAGCAGACTTCGTGGTGTTTGACATGGAAGAAGACCACAACATCCCGCTTATCTTGGGGAGATATTTCTTGAAGACTGCTGGAGCATTGATTGATATTCGAGACGGCAAACTGACGTTCCGAGTTACTGACGAGTCGGTCACCTTCCCCATCTACAAAGCAGTGCAAAAGCGTAATGAAGAGAGCTACCAGTAAGAGTGCCACATGATCAATTGTTCAAATCCAGTGATTTCCTCTCCCTTTCCTTCTCTTAAAACTGATCCGGACTTTCTGGAGAACTGCTTACTACACTCTTTGTTTTTGTCTTCAGATTTAGATAAGGCGGACGATGAGCTTGTGGATTTGGTGATGGAGCTGGATGTACCCGAGGGAATAACACATGGAAAATAGAACAAACGGGAGCGATTTCCAAGCAGACGCAGCCAGAGAAAGAAGGGAAAACGTGGAACTGCCTCCATTCGATGCAGCCTTAGGAGCCACGTCGATCGACGCAACAGTCATGTTGATCGATGAACGAAGGAAGTAAGACTCAGAGTGTTCATCGGCAGAAGCAGCGAGATGTAGAAAAGGATTGCGGCAGTTTCACCCATGTCAACCAATGCAAATCGGGGAAAGCTGCAATCTAATTCTGATCCGCTGGTTTTGGAACTCAAGATGCTTCCGGCACACCTCAGGTATGGGAAGTTGGAAAAATTACTACGAGTTCTACGAAAGTACAAGTCCGCCATTGGGGGGACATTGAGAGACATCAAGGGGATCAGCCCCTCATTTTGTACACACAAGGTCCTTCTGGAAAAAGACACCAAGAAATGGGGGATGCAAGTTGTTAAGAACAAAGATGGAAAGGAGGTCGCGAAAGGACCTGCCTAGACCCGACCTCCCTGATGGTGATTGAAGACTCCGGGGGGATAAAAAAGTTGATGTCTGAGATCAACTACCAGGTATCGTTCCCTCTCTAGTCGGATTTTCAAACTTATTCCACTCTTCCAGTTGGAAATAAGTTGGAGGGATGTGGACAAGAGATGGAACGTCCTATCTTTTATTTATTCTGCTTTTTGTCTTTAATTTTTCGTACCTTTCTATTTTATGTTATTTTGTGAGGAAAATTTTTGAGTTTTGAGATAACCTGAATGAGATTGTGAGATTCGAATTGATTGAGGGTTGAGTATTGAATTGATTGAGATTGTGGTTAGATGCCTATGAATGTAGAATACCGCATGATATGACTGATTTGACACTTATACTTGCATGCTGATTGAGCTGATTTGAAATTGACTGTGGAAGAAAATTTTTGAATCCTTGTGTGAGAATTTGAGCCTTTATTTCGTTTGATGTGAGATGCACATGTGTGTTTTGATTTCTCTAGAACTTGCCTATTTTCTGTGTTGAGACTGCATAGTGTGCACAAGTTTAGGAAATGATATTAGGCCATCTTTGTTAACCCAATATCCTAAACACTGTCGCTTCACAATAAATTTTTCCCTAGTTAGCCACTTTGAGACTGTACAATTTTTCTATCCTTGTCTATGAGATAAAGAAAAGTATTGTCTCACTCGTGTCTTGAGTTGTGGTATGTATGGGGGTTGATTGGTGAATTGGTGATAAGATATGATAAATTAGTGGTGAAAAGATGTGTGAAAAAGAAGCTTAAAGAAATAATTAGAATTCTCATAAGCTCTCTGAAAAAATAAATTACAAAATTATTGAAAAAGAGCATAAGAGATTCAAAAATGAGCTAGATAAAAAAAAAAGAAAAAGAAAAAGAGAAAAAATATTTGAGTTTTTTGATGTATATGAGGAGATGAGGTGGATGATAATAGATAGTGGTTGGATATGTTGAGAGTCATGAACTCAATTGATTTAGTCACTTGGCCATATTTCCCTACCTTATCAGAAAAAAAGCCTACGTTACAACCTTTCGAAAAGTCCTTTTTGATTCTAGACTTGTGTGCACATTCTAGCAGTGGAGATAATAGAAAATTTGCAAGCCTATGGTAGAAATTTCTTCATACATGTTTTTGAGTGCTTTCATCTTTACCTTAAACACTTGAGAGTTGAGCGATACACTTCCTGTGAGTTCTTCCACGGTTGATGGATTTTCCATCTCTTTCAAATTGTTTGTGGATAGTGGATTCTTGGTTCTTGACTGTGATGAATCTTGTGAGGCATTGCAATTTAACCACATGATCTTTTGATTTCTTTCTTGCCTATTGATTGAGGACAATCAAACGTTCAAGTTTGGGGGATTTGATAAGCTCACTATTTCACTCAATTATCTATATTATTTTCCTACTATTTTATGTAGATTTATTGAGTTTATATATATAATTTATGCATGAATCAATATTAGGTGGTATTAGGCGTATTTTGGTATCTGTGCAGGTTTTAGGCCTAAACTCACGAGAAAATCGTTCCGAAAGCAGTGACGTGTATGAGTAGCAGTGAAGAGTTTTTTCACAAGAGGAATTCAGGGTATTGGCGCATGGCAATGGATGATGCTTTGAGTTAGCTCTCCAACGCAACTGGAATCGGGTCAATCGGAGTTTGGGAGGGGAAGTTATGGCCAAAACCGTGAGACCGCGCAGACGGGGCTGACCTCAGTTTTCCACGTCGATCGACGGGGATGCTGCATCGATCCACGCGGACCTCCTGGCGTGGGAAATTGGCTGAATTCGAGATTTTTCATATCTTTAGCCCTATATTTGATATGATACACCTCCACCTCTATATATAACCTTGTAAAATCGAATTTTAAGCGTGTTCTCATTCCAGATTTTAGATTTTAGAGATTCCAAGAGTTTTTAGGGTTATGTTTGAAGACATATTTTTGTGGGAAGACATTCAGACCCAAGTTTTTATGCAATTCAGGTTTTATCTTTCTATGATGAATATTACTCTGAATATGTGTAACTAATCTCTTCCTCAGATTCTAGGGTTTCGAATTATCAATGTATACATGTTTGATTAATTGAATTATTTTCCCTTTCCCTTCGTAGTTTGTGAAATCTGTGCTTATTCATAATCTTGATTTGCTGATCACATCTTAGGATTATCTAGTTGATTACTTGAGACGTAACTGTGATAGTTTTCAATGGAAAGAGATTTTCACAATATAATTTGATTTCTTGTCATAACTGAAGGAGATTTATTGTAGGAATAAATCTGTATATCTTTGGAGTTAGTTAATTTATCTTAAGACCGAGCGGAGATAGGTAATTAATTAATCTACTTTATGAATTGTCAAACAAAGAAGTTCATAATATTTTTCTGATGTTTCACTACGAAGAGGAATTAAAAATTGGGAATTAATCAATTCATTCATCCATGTCATACTTGATAGGTAGATATCCATGGAATCTGTGCTTCTCTTATATGAATCCAAAAGACTTTTAATTTCCTATTTAATTTTCATTAGCAAGTATTGCAATTTTCAAAAACAACCAAAACTTTTTAATTGCTTTTCCTAGCCAGTATTTTAAGAACGTCTGATTTAGTATTTAGAATTTTTCGTCGTTTCATTCCCCTGGATCGATAACTTTAGGGTTTACAAATTTATTTGCCACTATTTCTATAATTAATCTGTAGAAATTACAGTGCTCAGTGAGTTGGCCCGGATACATAGAACTGTCACAGGAGTTCTTGGCCTCCGTCACCATCATGAAGGGCGCGGGAGGCATACCGTTGTCTATGAAATTCAAGCTTCGAGGTAAAGATTATTTTTTCCAAAAAGCCAAGGTTGATTACATTTATAGATGTGATGGTAATTCTGTATTCTTGCATGAAAATGTTAATTTGGGGAATTTTCGGAAGGAGATTACTGGGATTGATTATGATAGGAAGTTCAATATTAAAGACTGTAGAGCTACCTCAATTAAGAATCCGGTTATACGTTACACTCAGAAGTTTATTGGTGGTTCTGTGTGCGGCCGGTACGAGTCTAGCAATGTGATTACTGCCGAATTATACATGCTTTATGCTTTAATGCATGGGATTAAATTTTTGTTGGGGGCTGTGTTGATGGATGCTTGGAGTAGGGCTGCTAATATCCGTACTCCTTCTTTTTGTTGTTGAATGATTACTACGAGTTTTGAGCTTCTTGGGTTGTCGTTGTCGGGTTCTTCTGCTCCTGTTGTATATTTGGATACGACTTCTTTATTGGCTGGGAGGTTCCTTGTTCCTGAATCCCGTGGAGAGTTTTATTATGATAAGTTTGGGGATCGAGTGTTGGAACTTTCTTGCAATGGCTTGACTACAATTGAGGATTTAGAAGATCACTCTAACTGGTTACTTGATTCTGAGGATGATCAGTCGTTTGTTGGAGTTTTATCTTCTGATGGTACTTTCACTTCCTTGGCTCGATTAAGAGAAAGAGGTCAAGCAGACAACTTGGGCTCAAGTACTCGTGCACTAGCGCGGCCCCAGAAGGTCCCAGTCCAGGATTGGCAGCAACAGATGATGTTAATGATGCAAAGAACTGCAAAAACTGTTGATTCTTTGTCTTTATCTTTGCAGGGCTTGGATGCGAGGATGACTAAGATGCATGGTGATTTTTCTTATGTCCATGAAGGCTACATTGCTAGATTTGATAGAGTCGATCGGCGGATAGATGAGATACAGGAGGATGTTCGGGAGTTGCAGCGCCGTGTCCCTATTCCTTATCAGTCCCGCAGATCCCGCCAGCAGCAGCAGGATCCAAATGAGTGAGACCTCACCGCCTACCTTTTTACAAACTTAGTCTCACTTGACTAAGTTTGGGGGGAAGTGTCGGTAGTCGGTGATGTGATCTTCTCCTTCTCTATCTCATTACTGCTTTCTAGTTTAGTTTAATTTGATTAGAGTTTGACTTTTGATTTTCTTGTATAATGATATTGATCTACCTTCACTTTGGATTTGAATGTGGATGTTATTTAGATGTTTTAATTTTATTTGAATGGGTATGTTGATGGATTGTTAGCGAGCTTGCATGAGATTTTAATTCTTTCTATTTGGTTTGGTTTGTGGATATGTTACATGGTTTGGTATGAATGGTGGAGCTAGTGGATATTACTTTATTCTTTGTGATGATTGGTTTGTGGAAAGTCGGTGAAAATGAGAACTTAGTTGGCTTGTTTATGCTCAATAGTTTGGTGGTGTTTGTATTGATTGGTAGTAGGTACAAATAAGGCATGGAGAGTGGTTTGATTAAGTGTGCCGATGGGTAATGCTTTCAATCGTTTCTTCTACCAATTAGATTCATTACAATTGTCTTATGGCATGTAGTTTGTTGTTAGGATGTTGTGTGTTTGTTTGTGTGTGATGAACCCAAATGAGAGCTTGAGGTTTGAATCATGATTTACTTAGTAAGCTTGATATTTACCTTGACCAATGATAAAGCGGAATCTAGTTGTCAAGGCATGCTTTAGTTGAACTTTTGAATTGTCGAGTTTTGTGTGTGGTTAATGAAGGAACACGCCGGTGAAGGCGGATCGTCCCCTCGATCGATGTTGGATACCAAACGTACACATACATGGTTTAATTAAATTAAGTCAAGGAGATCAAGAATTACCAATAGATCTTTACAGATCTGAAGATCGATTCCACTGGAGATCTTCTAGCCTGTGTCCCACGAACTACTATTGGATACCGGGTGGACAGCAATCCTCCGAATCGTAGATGCTAATCCAAAATACTAGATCTACGATGTTTGTGAGAACTAAACCCTAACCGTCGCTCAACACATTAGCTTATGAAAAATGACAACTAGGCAACTAAGGTTTTTCTCTCAACCATAAGATCCTATTTATAGGCATCTTCTAGGGTTTCTAGTTGGGCTAGGCCAGGGATCTCTAGAAGGTATAGGATTGGGCCTCCCATAAGTCCAAACACATATATTCAGCTCAGAATATAAATTGAACTTATAACATTAATTCATTCCACTAGTGCAACTGCCATCCTATCCCGATGTGAATCAGGGAATCTATTTGACTTAATTAATTCCCCGTGTTAAAGATAACGCACATTCATTAATTAATTAAAAAATCTTACAGCATTAATTAATTAATATCTTAATCCTTAAGCACTACCCGCTCAACATTATTATCGTATCGGAATAAATTCCACCTGCAGAGTTTAATACCATAAAACTTATGAACTCCTTAAAGGGATGTCATCAACCTGGATGTCCAGGACAGGGTGCCCTAATGTGACTATATAAACACATACAAATAATGTTGTTACCCAAGATACGGAGTATATTGAATCATCCTTTTGATTCTCACCCATGGTAAGTCAAAGTAACAAACAATCATTTGCATGTATCTAAATATCACATCTAGGATTAAGAATTATCAAAGTCGCCGAGACCTTGGTCCTTCATAGAGTTAGAACAGAAGAACATGTCTCACCACGATCCATTCAATGCGACACCACGCACTAGCATAAACTAATAACCAAGACTAGTTATCTCAAGTTTATACTACAACCTAAAACGATAGTTTATCCAGAACTATCTCAGTTTAGAATACGTTTTATATCTTATAAGGAACCCAACAATGCGATCTTCAGTGGGACGACGCACCCACCACATTGTCTACAATATAAGATAAGTGGATGCAATCATGAGATTGCAACAATGTGATAATGTTTGTTTCAGTTATTTATAGGAGATTAAGTACATGACAAAGCTCGCTTAAAAGTTCGCTTTACTGTATACTCCAACAATCTCCCACTTATACTAAAGCTAAACTTTTAGTATACACCATGTCATAACAAATCTCCCACTTAGACTTAAAGTGTAGCTGCAATGTATCATTAACCAAGAGCCCCTACGTGTTTTCTGAAGATCTAAGTTTCCAAAGTCTTCGTGAAAGGATCAACCAGGTTATACAGCGACACAAATTTTCCACAGCCACGTTACCTCTCTTTACGATAACTCGTAAAATGTGGTACTGTCTCTCTATGTGTTTACTTGCCACATGGGCTTTAGGTTCTTTCGAGTTTGCTACTGCACTAATGTTGTCACAACAAATTGTGATACACTTAGGCATACTCATAATCACCCCCAAGTCCAACAAGAAGGTTCTAAGCCATACAACTTTTTGGCAGCCTCTGAGGCAGCCGCGTATATGGCTCCACCTCCGAAGGTAAACACATAACCCGAGGTTAACTTTCTCATATCTCTATTTGCTTAAAATCTGAATTTGAATAACCTAAAGGGGTCAGACTGTCTAATAGGTAAAACAACATATAATCTCGAGTTCTTTTTAGATACTTGAGAACATATTTTACCGCAGTCCAGTGCCCCAGACCTGGGTTTGATTGATATCTTGCCACGATGCCAACTGCACAATAGATATCATGTTTAGTACAAAACATAGCATACATAAGGCTTCCTACTGCCAAAGCTTAAGGAACCTTAGCAATCTCATCTATCTTGTCTGGCATTTTAAGACACATGTCTTTAGATAGATAAACTCCATGTCACAAAGGTAAAATCCTTTCTTGGAGTTTTATATGCTATACATGGCAATAACAGTGTTGATGTAGGAAGCTTGGTACAAATCCAATATTCTCTTACATTGATCATTAATGATCTTTATACCAAGAATGTACATAGCATTTCCAAAATCCTTCATCTGTTACTGTTTTGACAGCCACACCTATATGTCCAACAATACCCTCAAGTTGTTTCCAATAAGAAGATATCGTCTACGTACAGTACTAAGAATACCACCACGTTTCCATTGCTCATTTTTGTACACACAACTTTCATCTTGACATTTTTCAAATCCAAGGATTTGATTGCCTCGCCAAAACGAATGTTCCAAGATCTAGAAGTTTGTATAAGTCCATAAAGAGACTTCTTTAACTTCCAAACTAGATGCTCTTAGCATTTCCTTACATAACCTTCAGGTTACCGCATATAAATGTCTTCATTCAGATTTCCATTAAGGAAAACTGTCCTAACATCCAATTGCCAAACCTTAGAGTCCATGTAATTTGCTATGGATAAGAGAATACAGATCGACTTTAGCACGGCTACAGGAGAGAAAATTATAATCATAACTGATTCTCTCTAATTTAGTGAATCCCATCGCCACCAACCATGTTATAAAGGCGATGACCTTACCGTCAGATCCTCTCTTACACCTATAGACCCATTAACACCTAATGGCTATGTTGCCTTTAGGAAGGTCTGAAGGTCGTACCCATCCGTAGCATCTATAGATTCAATATCAGAATCTACAGACTTATGCTAAGACATCGTATCTACATATTGAATTGCCTCTTAGTGAGTTCAGGGATCGTTCACTTCATGTACAAAAATGTGGGCCAAGTCCGAAGACTCTCCCACGTCCATGAAATGATTAGATTGAAAAACTCTCCCACTACAACAAGGCAGTACCTTTGTAGGTACACCAGAGTCAACACGTTGTGCAGTCTCTTGTGGTATAACACTTAGTACACTCGGTGTACAATTGTCTCCTCTCAACTTATTAAGAATGATCTTACTCTTGGATTCATGCTCACTTATATAGTCTTCCTCCAAGAATCGGGCAAGGGTATTAGCCACCACCCTCTAATTCCTTAGGACTATAAATGTAACTGCCTTTCGTACCCTTAGGATATCCTATAAACAACCGTACTTCCATTCTAGGTACCAACTAATCGACTTCCTTATCCAACATATATGTTGGGCAACCCCAAACCAGAATATGGTTTTAAACAAGGCTTTCGCCAAGCACACAATTCTATTGGAGTCTTTAGAGTCAATTTAGAATGTACTAATTTCAGAAGATACGCCGTTGTTTCCAAGGCATCCCTAAAACAAAAGTAGGCAAAGTGGCATAACTCATCATCAACCTCACTATCTCCAAAAAGAATTATGTTTCTTCTCTCTTCTACGCCACCTCGTTGCAGAAAATCAGGCGTAGACAGTTGAGATGTAATCTTGTTATCCAATATGTATTGCCTAAATCCAGCACTGAGGTATTAGAAACTACAATAAAATCGTAGTGACTTGATACTTTCACCTTTTCGATTCACCACTCCAGTTTTAAATTCTTTGAACTTGTCAAATCATTCAGACATGTGGTGGATCAAGTAAATATATCCAAACCTTGAGTAATCATTCGTGAATTTCACGAAATACTCAAGGCCACCTCTTGCTTGAATAGACATAGGCCCACACAAATCAGATTGAATCATTTTCAACATATCATTGGCTTTAAACCCATAGCCTTAAAAAGACTTAAATGTCATCTTATTCTCCAATTAGGATTCGCAGACTGAGAATGGTTCAACTTGGAGAAATTCCAATTATCCTTGACTTATCAGTCTTTGGATCCTAGTCAGAATAGCATGACTCGGATTTAGATGCCAAATATATGTTTGATTCAACATAGAAGAAACTATCCTTTTAAACGATGAATATGCATGAGTTTCAGTTGCAGAACAATATACACAAGTAATAGTATATAAGGAGTTTTCCAACATGCCAGTATAGATAAAAGAGTTATTTCTCATAATAACATCATCGTTATTAAAAATAACAGAAAATTCATCCAGAAACAATTTTGAAACTGAAAGTAAATTCTTTCGAAAACTAGGCATGTTTAAAATGTCCTTTAATGCTATAACACAATCCGAGAAGGATTTAGTGCATATCTTCCACTGCAACAACCACCACTCTAGTAGCATTTACCAAGCTTACGGTAATCTCGCCTTCATTAGTTGTTTTGTCTGCATGAAACCATGCAGAGAAAAACAAACATGATTAGTGGCACGAGTACCTACTATCCAAGAGATAGTAGAACAAGCCATAAGACATGTTTCCACAACTAAAACAAAAGACATAGACGAGTTACCCTTCATCAAGAGGGGAGAATTATATCTGTAATGCCCAGACTGGTTGCATCTGTAACACTTTCCCTTTAGTTTCATGACACCACCAAAAAGTGTCATACTACCAGAAAGTATTACTTATTTGCTCCCACTGCTCCCACTATTATTTTTCTTTTGTGACTTCTTCTTCTAACCGTCATTACACAAAGAAGATGATGCTTCAAAAGAAACTAGAGCCAGTGATCTCTTACCCGTGAGATCCTCCACTATAATCAAGCCAGTAAGAAACTCAGCAACAGAGTACTATTTCTTACCCATGATTACTTTCAAGTGGAAGTAAGAGTTCAAGAGACTTCAAGTAGGTGTCTCGAGTACAAATATGTACTCTTCATCAACCAGTACTATATCCAGATTTATTTCCAGTCCAAACCAATTGGACCAATAAGCTTGTTATGATAGAGAACAATCATAAGCAGATTAAACGACATGATGATAACTGAAATAAATTAAATGCAAACACGTAAGCATTTAAATCACATTAATTGAAGCATAAAACATGGAAACCTTCAAAACCAATGTTTAATGCAACCTCCAACAGCCCAACAAATATATATGCAAGCCACGGTGGGTGGACGTTTACACACATATCCATTGACCAGACAAACTATCTTTAATTCCAATATCACGTCAACCTCTACTTTATGACGAATGGAATTAATAGTCGGACCATTTAACACGCCATGTGAATTAAAACAAGGACTCCGTTGGGGAGTTATATAGAAATTCACATCTAAGCAATGACCACAATTTAACCATAAAGAAAATTATTTTACAATTGATGACCTTACCGTTAGGACTTTACATCATTTGTAAATAATTTCTAAAGGTTATCTTGAATTAAACCTTTACCAATGAACCATGAATGACACATCCTCTAGGGGGAGACTCCCAGGGTCCCGCGAATGCCACACACTTCATTTAAAGATAAAATTCATTTTTATTAGAAGTGTTATACAGTGAACCAATGAATGTTTTATCCTCTAGGGGGAGACTCCCAGGGTCCTGCGAACAACATCCACAATCACTTATAAGACCAATTGTGGAGGCCTAAATAAATTAATTAAAATTTATTTTAACTCACTTAGTCATTATAAATTGAAGGTTTTTGACAGCATGCTATAAAGAATTAAATAAATCTTAACATGCTCCTAACATGTAAAACATACAACATGCTTAGAAAATTAAACAAACATCTTGCAAGAACAAATAAAATGTCCTCGTGGCCCCAAGATGTGTACCTGCATATCTACCTATTTTATTACATGAATGTTTGTTATACAACTCTTCAAAAGGGTCTTCGAATCGGATCCGGGCCTTGAACAATTCAAATTTGAGCTTTTGAATTTACTGCAAATAGCTTTTTTCGAGCCACCGTTGCTACCAAACGACGGATAGTAAACGGCCGAAACTTAATGGGCTTTGAAGAACAAAGTTTGGACTTCCATCTCCAACCAACGGCACCAGAGATTCACGCTTGAATCGCCGCCAATTGGCCGAAGAAAATGCCTAGTTGAGCAGCCTGGGCGAAAAACAAGTGCACATGGCACTTTTCTCGGCTCCGTTCCCATCAATTCCAACGACAATCATGCCGGTAACCTACTGGGCCTTAAAGCCCTAGGTTTGGACTACAATTCAATGTCATTGCGACTCGAAATCCATAAATGAAAAGCCTCCAAATGACCAAAAAAAAACGTCCACCTACATGTTGTCAACCCAGAAAATTAGGGTTTTATGGCGACTGGCCGACTTTGTTGGCCCATAGCGCCGTCATAATTGATCATCTACCTCCAAAACCTACTGGGCATTGAAGCCCTAAGTATGGAATGTAAGATCAAATCGTTGGAATTGTGGATACGACCCGAAATAGCCTCCAATCAACGCACGAAATCAGCTCACACGCAGACAGAATTGCGAGATTCTTGCGTGCAGCTATTTTCACGCGATGATTGCTGCTAATTTCGCCGCCATCAACGCCAATCAACCATTGGGCATTAAAGTCTGAAGCAAGGTCTACCATTTCCAGGCATCGGCACTAGCGATCGCCGCCGGGATCGCCGCCCATCGACCGAAGAAAACAGGCCCGTGCAACTGTCGCGCGAAAATTCTGGAAATTCCCAGAATTGTCGCGCGACCACCAGACTTCACGCCCTCGCCGCCTTTGACTCCGCCGCCGATCAAGCCAACCCCCAACGTCATCTTGATCGCCTTTTACCAGGCTTCAAGATCCAACCGTCTCGGATCATGCACGCAGCCCCCGCTATTGTCGAGAACGCCGTGAAGAGGGGTTGCAGACCAACTGGAAATCGCGCACAGGTGAGTGCATGAGTTACAGCCGGTGTTGCACCGCCACCCTTTGCCGTTCTTAATGACCGCCGGCGCTAACACAGTGCCGGCCATCCCAGCTACGATCCTCGATGGCCGGTCACCACCACCGACGTGCCGGTGAGCCACGGCTGAGCCGCAAACAGGGCCTGTGCGACCGGTTATGACATTTTTTCCGTCGATGTTTGTTCTTTGTGTTCTACAATTCTTGGTCTCGTTTTTTTT
>JAPKLW010005217.1:883-22024 GCA_026898455.1 Plectranthus barbatus
AACTCGATAAATTGGGATGGACCTCATCCAAATTGCGATGGAACTCGATAATTTGGGATGGATCTCGCAAATATTAGCAATATTTCATATAACTTGGGATGGAAGTTGCTATTTTTTGATGGAACTCGTCCAATTTGGGAAGGAATTCGATCAATTGAGATGGATATCGAATCAATTGGTGGGGAATTCGGTCATGTACTTGTATTTCATTGACATATCACATCATATTTGCTTTTACACATCAAAGTAAGTGCCAATTTTATCTTTTGAGTCAATAAATGCTCGAATAATTCAAGCATGCCACTACACATGTCGACCACTTAGGATTATTAATTTTTTTAAAATAATTTTTTTTTTAAATTTAACTTCTATTTAAGGGTAGAGGAATTTACTCAAACTATATTTCATTCAAAATATGTTATTCCTCTTTATTCCCCTCATACGAAGTAATAAAAAATAGAGCCAAGATATCGTGCACTTGCTCAAATGGAAGAGGATTTTTCCTACGTCACATGGAGTAGCGATCACGTTATGGACCTCCATAACCAGGGAAAGCAATCAAAAGATGGTTGCTAGGTTTCTGAAAAGACATCAAGGTGAAGGAACAAATACAACATCTCCTTCACTAGCTCGGTGTTTTCTATCAAAATGTGTATCAAAATGTGTATCAAATTGTGTAATATTTTAGAAAATTATTAATAAAATTGTGAGTTTGCTTGTAATTTATTGCTTCGAATTTTGTAGCAAATGCTATCTCCGTCCTTTATCAAAATGTGTATCAAAATGTGTAAATTATTAAATTATATATCGTAAATTAAAATTAAAATAAAGTTCAATTCGGAGTGTGCTTGAATTTAAGATGTTAATCATTTACAATTTCATAAAAAATAAATTAATTCGCATAGATGGAAGTCGGTCTTCATTAAGTCAATAGAAAATGCTATCTCCGTCCATGAAAATTATATATCTCCTCCCCGTCTGTCTGCGCTTCCTTCACTAATTCGCCTACTGCTATCAAAATGTGTAATATTTTAGACATATTGTCGAATAATATTCGAATTCAAATTAATACAATTGTGAGTGTGCTTCTATTTTATTGCTTCGAAATTTGTAGCAAATTATTAAATTATTTATCGTAATTAAAAATTTAAATAAAGTTCAATTGGGAGTCAAATTATTAAAAATTATTTATCGTAATTAAAAATTTAAATAAAGTTCAATTCGCCTAGATGGATGTCGGTCCATGAAGTCAATAGAAATGGGATGGAACTCGCCAAATTCGGATGGAACTCGGCCGATTAGATATGGAACTCGATAAATTGGGATGGAACTCGCTATTTATTAAACAAATGGAACTTCGCCGAATTGGGATGGAACTTAGCCAAATTGGGATGGAAGTCGCTGATTTGGGATGGAACTCGTTAATTATTTAACAAATGGAACTATGTCAAATTGGATGGAAATCGCCAATTGTGGATGGAACTCGCCGAAATGGGATGGAACTCGCTCAAGGTTAATTTTTTCATGTGAAATTCTGCTTTTTATCCTGCCAAAATTGATCGAATTAATTCACATGCATGCAAACACATTCAATTCGACTTTAGTCAATTCAATAAAGCCAACATTTGCGGAGTTGGAAGAAATTTCACATGTATTTCTAAACTTAATAGTACAAAGATGCAGAAATAATTGAAGTACTACTATTAAATATTACTATTCATGACTGAAATTATTTGGTCAAAAAGTGAAACACTCCTTTAATTTGAAACACTCTCTCATGCAATCGAATACTCATTCTCAGAAAACTCTCTCAAAAATCAAACACGCTTTCTAAAAAAAATATGTCAAATTTTCGTTCTCTCATTGTGCATTACAATGGTCAATGGGACAATGAATACAACTATATCGGTGGAGAAGAACGAGTTGTCATGCTACCCTCTGATGATATCACGATAGAAGAATTGCGGAGAAATGTTCAATACATTCTCTATTCTCATGGCATGGTGGGCTCTTACACCCTATATAATGTTGCTGAAACAAGAACTGGGAGAAAGGTTCCTTTGGTTCTCGCAACGGATACACACCTTCAACGGCTTTGTAAAATCTTGTGGGAGCCGAATGTTTATCTAGTGATGAACATGCAATCCGATGAAGCTGCTGGAAGCTCTCGGCGACAACCGTCTCTGTACAGGCCAATTATGGCTTCATTAAGTCCACAACCGCACAACCCTTATAGTCCAACTCCAGAAGAACTACATCGTTTTTCATCATCGATGATGTTTGGAGAAGGAAGCAGTGGAAGTCAAAGTTCTCCTGTCCCCGATTTAAACTTCAATGCACCTGATGATGAGGGTGATGATGATGAAGACGGTGCCGACACACAAAATCCGAATGTAGTTGTCCAGTCAGATGAGGACGACGAAGCAGAATTCGATACGGAATCATCCGATGGTGATGAATGCCACAATTACAATGCTTCGTTATTCAATTGTACAATTGAAGATTTCACCGCTTGGGTCCGAGAACAAGGTGGTATAGGTGCCATTGTATCAAGCCTGGTCCCGACTCAGCCTTTACCAGCTGAAACAGTTGATGTCCTAAGTCAACAAATGAACAACTGGTTATTGCCGATAATTCCAGTAGATACATCTGACTTACCTATATCACGAGATGTTCAAGCAGTATTGGACGAGGAATTGCAAAAAGGATCATTGTTTTGGTCTAAAGAAGACTTGTATGTGGCTGTCAGACTTTGGCACATGGAGCATCAAGTTGAGTTTAAAGTGTCGCGATCTACCAAAACTCGGGTGGAATATAGTTGCAGCCGCAGTGATAACTGTTCGTTCATGATTCGAGCCGCTAATTCAGATGGGTGTTGGATTGTATATAAATTCTGCTCGAAGGCTCGAAGGCAGAACTATACGCTCGAAGGCTATCTCTGCATATTTTGCCTGGAGAATGCGCCGACAAGGATCGATCATGAAACCGCGAGATATAATGGCGGAGCTGCAACATAATTTCGGAATTAAGGTGAGCTACAGCAATGCACTACGAGCTCGAAATGGAGCCATAGCTATGATATATGGTGGCTTAGAGGATTCTTTCAACTTGCTGCCGAAATATTTTTATGTTCTCGAACAGCACAATCCCGGCACCATTACCGATCTTAATAGCGGCGAAGATGGACGACTACGACAGTTTTTTGTTTGTTTGGGTGTGTCGCGTGCAGCATTCTCAACTTTATTACGGCAAGTGATTGTCGTTGATGCCACACACCTCAAGGGCAGAAATAAATGTGTGATATTGGTTGCTGTAACCAAAGACGACAACGAGCAGATATTTTCTCTGGCAATTGGATTTGCACCGATCGAGAATGATGAGAGCTGGACTTGGTTTATGTCCCGGATCCGGATGGCTTTCCATTCTAATGAGCATTTGCTTATTGTTTCAGATCAACACATCAGCATAGCAAAAGCAGTAAGTACGGTTTATCCAGGGGCAACACACGCTTTGTGTTGTTACCATATCCAGAGCAAGTTGACAACCTTCACTGCTCCAATTGTGAGGTTATACCATAAGGCAGCCTATGCTTACCGTCCTATAATCTATCAGAAGGCAATTGACCAGATTGCACAATATTGCCCGGCAGCTTACAACAAACTCATGATGCTCGGACCGGCAAAGTGGGCAAGGTCAAAATGCCCAGTTCGCCGATATAGCTTCATGACATCGAATGCAGCCGAAGTATTCAACTCCCGACTGTTAGATGCTAGACGTCTGCCGATCTGTTTCGTTGTCGAGCTATATAGGCACATTGTAGAAAATGGTTTGACGAAAGGCGTGCTAAGGCGTTTGCAAGAACCGAAGAGTTGACTGAGGAATGCGTGGCCAAAATGACTCCAATGCTGGAGCTCTCAAACAAATACTCTGTTGTGGCTATTACTGATGATCAATTTAAAGTCGGCCTCAAAGATACAACGTGGAAGGTTGATCTCCAAGACAACTTGTGCGACTGTCGTGAATTTCAGCTGGATCTTATTCCATGCTCGCATGCTATTGCTGCAATTCGGTTAGTAAATATATAAATACATCATTCTTTATTTATAATGTTCACTACTTAATCTTTGTTGTTGACACAGCTTCAAGGGTACGAGTATATATGACTACGTTTGGTCATACTACAAGACATCGAATTGGCAAGAAATATATGGAGGGGTCATACACCCACTGCCTCCCAAAGATGAGTGGATTGTATCACCAGAAGCACAAGCTTGTGTTGTTTTGCCGCCGATTGTGAATCGGCAAGCCGGTCGACCAAGAAATAGTCGTCGTCCTTCAGGAGCAGAGGCGGGACAAGCATCAACCACTAGACGACGAGCTACAAAGAAATGCAGTATATGTGGATCTACAAGTCACACAAAACGTGGTTGTCCGTGGCTGTCCAGAAAGAGTTCCGCCTGATTAATTTGTTTGGTTTTTAGGAAATGTATTGCATAACGTATTGTAATATGTTTGATTTAATTGTCTTAAATTGAGGACATGAAATTCCGATTGAATGTGCTTGTGATTCCCATAATTTATATTTTATGTGCTTAGTATTTCATTTCTAAATACAAACAAATTTTACATGATTTATATTACTTGAGAATCGCAACATGTAATGGAATTTTCAAAAGATCCCACACGACCCTAAATCCTAAAATGGACTTCCATTCCATTTTTGTTGAGTTCCACCTCATTTAAGCGAGTTCCATCTGATTTAATCCGAATTCCATATGAATTCCATACGAAGTCCAACCGATTTTCATACGAATTCCATACAATAAAGCATAAATAAACCGAATTTCATACGAAATAATTTCGAATTTAACCAAGTACCGAATTCCAGCTAGAATGGCCGACTTCCATCTGAATTGATTTACTTCCAGCCCAATTCAAAGCGAGTTCCATCCCATTTTCAAATCTGAAGTCCGCCCAAATTTTTTATTACATTTTAAATTCAACCCTAAATGAATAATAATAAAATAATCAAACAGTTGGACTTTTCACACTAATCGACAAAAATGATTGGGAGATTGAGACAGTTTTGACAGAGAAAGTACACTTTTGCTATTTTGTGGAGTTTTTCATAAGAGGTGCTATTTGGTGGATGTGTTTTATAACTTTTGCTATTTAAAATTATTCCCTCATAAAAATTTATACATATATAGTTGATTATAAATTTTAGGGCCCAAAATTTCAATATACATATAAGGTGTATCACATATCCTAGGACCCTTCGAAAATGGCCCACGCCCTCCCAACCCACCCTTAGGGCCGGGCCTGGCTAGATAGAAAGAGCTATATTTAATTTAGAGGTAATTACGAGTTAAGTATGACCGAATTGGAGCTTGATAGAAAACTCGAGGATAGAGTCAAAGTCAAACTCTTTAAGCTCGATAGAACACGATTTGATATTGTCATGCATTAATGCATATGTAAAGTCGATGTGAAGTGCTTTGGAAGATTTATTGAGCCTTTCTGCTTTATATTCTTTTCAATTATTTGACAGATTTTAGAAATCATTTCTTCATGTTTGGCCATTTGGGCATAGAAACTCCTGCTTTATGATTAGGGTATGATAATTACAATAACAATCTTGCAAGATTATCATGAACATGATCCATACATCTCACACAGTCACACACATACAGACATCAGTCGAGAAAGAAAACAGACTATAAACCAGACAAACTTATTCAACAAGGTTTTAACTTCAAGAACTTGAAGGTTAACCCCAGACTACTACATGACTACAACTACACAACATCATGCTTTAAGAGTGTTCTGACAAGGTTAACTGTAAATGAGTTATGTCTCAATGAGCACCTTTCTTTTGCACTGTCACCAAATCCAGAGTAGAGCCATAAGTTCTGTTAAGCACCTCAGCGCACCAGCCATGGCCATCATCTACCGTTGGCATCCGAACCTCCATGACGGGAGCTGCAGGACTTTGAGCCCCAGGCATAATGACCACTGCGAAAACTCTCAAAATGTTTGCTGCATCGATGTCCAGGCACACGTTGATCTCCGGAACACCTTTTGGTGCTGGTGGTATCCCTATGATCTTGAAATAGCCCAGGAGATGGTTCTTCTCTGCTACTTTCTCGTCTCCCTCGTAGACAATAATCAAAGCCTCGGCTAGGTTATCTTGCACGGTTGTGAAGATCATGTCTCGTCTAGCTGGCATAGTTGTATTCTGATGTATGATAGGTATGAAGCTGTTCCCATCTGCTCTCACACCAATGCTTAGTGGTGTCACTTGCAGTGTTAGAAGATCCAAACGGCCTAAAGGGTCGTTAACTCCTGATGCTACCGCGCCTTCCAGAGCTGCCCCTCGGGCTGCAGCCTCCAACGGGTTGATTTCCGTGCTTGGATCTCTTTTGCAAACTCCTCCGACAATCTCTTGCAGCTTTGGGATATTTGAGCAGCCGCCAACAAGGATAACATCACTTATATCCCCTGTTTCTACCTTTGCATCCTGCAAGCACTGTTTGATTAGCCCCTCACATTTCTCAAAGATATCTCGATTCACTTCCTCGAATTCTTCCCTATCCAGAACCTTGCATACGCTTCTCCCACCCCCTAGGTCAACTTCAACTCGAACATTATCCTGTGAGGAGAGTTTATGGATGGCGTCCTGCGTGGCAACACGAAGCAACCCCATTTTCGTAATCTCCTCAATCCCACGGGTCGAGAAGTAACTTTCCATATCGGGTAGGAGGTGGCACATCGTGTTCAGAAGTATGTCTTCTCCTCCTAATACACTTCCTGCCAAGGCTTTTATCTGTGAGACTCCCCCTGCAGTGGCAGAGACAGCTACATCAAAAATAACAGCAATTTTCTCAATTCGCTGCCCATGTTATAACAACATATTTGTGTTTTTAGTAAAAAATTTAAAAAGAGATTTTAATTGTATGCATTAGTTTTATACAGTAATATAATTATTATATATATTAGTTGTATTATATAAATATTTAATAAATATAAATATCAATAAATCACTGCAAAATTAAATAAACCTATAAAACAAATGATGCTTGTGTGCCATAATATTCAACGGTTAAAAATTTACCTGCTAGGGTGCGGCCTCGCGTCTAAAGGAGAAAATGCCAACTAATTGGGCACACGGCGGCGCCGGCGACGATCGTCCAACGGTGATGGTCACGAACGACGACGGGATTGACGCTCCCGGCCTCAGAGCTCTTGTTCGCCATCTCGTCGCCTCCAATCGGTTTCGCGTCTTTGTTTGCGCCCCTGACTCGTATGCTCGAGTAATTTTATGCTCCCTTGAATTATTGCTTCTATGTATATATGTGTAAGAACGATGTTATGGAAAGTAAGTTGGAGAGTGCTCGAGCGCTCCAGAGACTGTTTATTAGGAAGCAATTGAAGATTTAAGTTCAGTTGTTTGCTTGATGCCTATATAATTGTGATAGAATCGTTTCGATTGGTTTGAGAACAATTAAATATTGAAGTTCAGTTGATTGCTTGATGCTTCTATGACTGTGAGAATAGTTGCGATTGATTTGCATGATTATGATTGCAAATAAATAATTAATTAAGTTGAACTGAAAAGATATGGTCTTCTGTGAATGAGTGCATAAATTATGGAATTATCTTCTCACTTCTTACAACTAATTTTTGTTTCCAGTGAAAAGTCTGCTGCTAGTCATAGTATTACATGGGGAAATGCTATTTCTGCCAAGCCTGTGGAAATCAGTGGTGCAATTGCCTTTGCAGTTTCTGGTCTGTCTACTGTTGTTTTTTTATTATTTATAACTTTTATATGTATTTATTTGGGAATGCCTAGAAGAAACTGAAGAATAAGGTTATGATTTAGTTCAATTGTAAAGGGTAAGTTCTCATGCACAAGTACTTGGTCTGGAAATAATTACTTATCTTCTTAAATGGTTTCTGTTCTTGATCACATCAAGTTTATGTGTTAAAGGTACATTTATCAGTGTTGTAGATACTTGAGTGAGGAGGAAGAGTACACTTCATTGTGGAACTTGCCTAGATAGTTCCAGAATGAGCTTAAATTGGGTGAAGCATTTTTGTAATCATTCACTGCGGTGCAATATATTTGATTTAGCCCATCTTTGTTTTCATGTTCTGAATAATTACCATGGCAGATGAATTAGAATAAGAGTGAGGGTAGCAACTAGTTTTGGAAGATGGTCGCCTTAGGTAGAGAAATTGAGGTTACTATAAGTCGTAAAGATTAGGCTGATTACATGTAATTTTTAGTTTCTCTTGGATAAGAATTTTAAAAGGTTGTGATGTACTTTTGAGAAAACTATCAAAAGAATTAATTAAATTGGAAAGAGATTTCAGTCTTCCCAGATTTTTCATCCTATAACGATTAGTTAGTATGTAAGAAGCTGTCCCATTCTAGTTTGAGTTAAAGCTTCTAAACATAAATTAGTTTGCTGGCTTCTCTATACAAGTCCAGGGTGTCTCGTCCTACTGACTTTAAGGATGAGTACTTATCGAAGCTACCTTAGTCGGTGAATTGGGCTCCAGATGATCAATTTATGAACAAACATTTCATGTTAGGTGATGAGAATATTACTATCTACAACAGATAAATAAGTTGTCTTATTTTCCACCGGGGGATAAGGTTTATGATTTTTATGTAATATGCAATTAGTGTTGAAGGTTTTTTCTCATTTATGTCATTGGATGTTGCAGGAACTCCGGCTGACTGTACATCTTTGGGTATTTCTAAAGCTCTCTTTCCCTCGATACCTGATCTGGTACATAATATTTCTTCAGCTGAATGTAAACTATACAATGAAGGTTTTCTTAGCATTTTCCTTAGATTCTCAAATATCCAGCTCCTGATATCTAGTTCTAGGCACGGTTAAAAACTTTGTCGTTTCCTTTGAGTATCGATGAATTCCCTCAGTTCGGTTCAAAATGCTTGTACATTTTAGTAGTTTTTCCATAGTCCGGTAATGTTTACAATATATCTTTCCCTTGAAGGATTTTTAAATCTTTGTGCATTAGGGTTTCGATTTGAAGAATTTCTCAACTGTTTGCACTATCAATATTTCTTTGCAGGTAATCAGTGGCATCAACATGGGTAGCAACTGCGGTTATCATGTGTTAGTAACAATACCTATATTTGACTTATAATATCGGATCCCATAAATGTGCATCAGGATTTTTTACTGCTTCAAAGTGCAGTAATGTGAACTTAAATGGCACTTTGTGTTTCCAATGAAGACAGAATGGCAATATAAAATATTTAGAATATTCAATTTTGAGGCCTATTTGCAACTACTTGTAGTTTTTTTAATGTGAAATCATGTCTTTCAATGTAACATGTTGATGTTGATTTCACGTCTTGATAATTGCAGTGTTTATTCAGGGACTGTAGCAGGGGCTCGCGAGGCATTTTTCAGTGGTGTACCTGCTGTTTCTATATCATATAAATGGTATAAAAGAGCTTATTTGATGCAGAAGGCTTACCATAACTACTTTCTGTCAGAAATTTTGTTGCTTTTAGCTGTCCTATTTTGTTGCCTTCTGAAATTGGCTCATGAAGAAATTCAATGAGTTACTTGTATTGACTGCCGATGTTCAGGGCCAGAGGGATTAGTAAGATTGTTGATTTTGCATTGACAGCAGAGGGTTGCTTGCCCATAATTAGCTCCATTCTGGCTGAAATCAAGAAGAAGACTTATCCTCAGAACTGTTTTCTGAATATTGATGTTCCAACTAATGTTATGAATCATAAGGTAGTCTTTTAATTTGCTTTGGCAACATCATCACCATTCTTATAATCTTCTTGACATTTTTCTCATCTCTCTTGTGATTACTTTTCCCTAAATTGATATTTGCAATGAAAGCTTTGTGCTTTCGTTTTCTGGTTAAAAGAAGGGTCATAAGATTCTTTCTTGTGCTTGAGCAGGGTTACCGGCTAACCAAGCAGGCAAAGAGAGTTATGAAATCCGGATGGAGGCAAGTCACTTCTGATGCTAAAGGAGGGAGAATGTTATCAACTATGACTATGGATACAGATGCATCACCACACCCAGAATCAGAGGCTTTGAGTTCGAAACATGAGCATCTTTTGTTTAGGAGACAAGTATGATCCCATTCTCTTCTACCATTACTGTTGCACCACCATTGTAATAAATTTTAAGAGATTATAAAATGCAGTGGTTTTTTTATTTCATCTGTTTATATATCAATTCATTCACTTGATACCTTATTCTTTTCTCAGATTTGGCTTTATTTCTGTCTATTGTTGGACTAGTGGATTTTCTCATTTTTATTGTTAATGGAGTTTCCTCTTCACCCTTTTCTAGGTCAAGGGATCGCGTGTGCTAGATGGTGACACTAACACGGACTACTCTGCCCTTCGAGAAGGATATGTATGCCCAAATCCAATATGTTATTCACATGGGAGAGATCCGGTTCATTGATTCAACTTTTCCCTCTATTGCAGATTACTATAACCCCTCTCGGTGCCCTGTCGCCTGCAGAATCAGATAGCCACGTCTACTTTGAACAGTGGCTCCCAAGTGTGACTAAATTGTTATCTTCTTCTTCCCTTTAAACAAAGAAGCTTCTTCCTTCTCCATCATCACCTGTGAGTGTCTGAATCAGGTTTACAAATTTTATATCTGCATATCCTTGCAAATCATATTTTTGGGTAGAAATAACCATTTAACGTTGTTTCATGTGCCATTGTTTGTTGATGCTTCACTGTGGCAATTTATAGTCCAAAATTAAACCTTTTAAAAAAAAAAAAATTGTAGGGCTTTTGGGATTGTTTGATGAAACTTGTTATCACACTACTCAACTTGTTAGTTCGTTCGAAACCTTCACAAGTTCACAAAAATGAAAATATTTAGTTACTTGTTTGAACTTATTACATTGGTACAATTGATTAAATAATAAGTATTTCCATTATCTAATTACTTTAGCAGTTTTATTCTTTCATCCCTTGGTACTCACTTTTATTCTTTTGTTGGTCTATTTTTATTTTTATTTTATTTTTTTATGTCTTTGTTCTTATTTTTCTTGCTATGTGGTTTCATGATTTAGAGTCTCATTATAAGTTACCGAGGCAAAATAAGTTATTTTTGTCTTTCTTGTTTTTTTTTTTTTTTGGTACCGAGGCAAAATAAGTTACTCTGATTTGTAAAGTATTGCGGGCTATAAATGAATTTAACTGTTCGTGAACTGTCTGAATTTTGGCTCGATAAATGCTTGTTCAAGCTTGTTTAGTAAAACTCATTTATTAAACGAACCAAACTTAAGTATCATAATATTCGATTCGCGAGCATCATGATAAGTCTTTCAAGTAATTTAAAAAAAAAAATCTGAATTTGAGTATAAATATTCTATAAATTTTGGAATTAGTAACTTTTAAAAAAAAACAATAATGCATATTTTAAATGTGTTCTAAATTTAGAAAGCTTATTTAGGCTCGACTAAGGCTCAACAAAGATCGTGAATATCGAAGTTTTCGATAAAAAATAAATTTGCACAACATTATAATCACAAAACAATTCAGATTATATAAGAAAAAAATAACCTTGTCAATTTGTTGTTAGTTGCTATTTACTAAAATCATTTGTATGATATTGTAAAATTAAAAAAAAAAATAAGAGAACTAAAGAAGCAATGAAAAAGTGAAGAGGGAGCGAGTCATTTTTTATTCTAAAAAAGATGTCAATGTTTTGGCTGTCATCTTATGTTAGGAATAGTATAAATTTTAAATGCCAAGTGATATTTAGAATAATCTTAATATATTAATTGATATGTTAATAAATCTTAATATTTTATTTCTAATATATTTTGAGCTAAACATCTTAATAGGTTAAATATAAAATTTATTTATTTTTTATTAATATTTTTAGTTAAGTTAAAAATTAAGTTTTTTATCTTATATTTTTTAAATGGTGTCCCCTACTAAGATAAATTAGTAGTATATTATTACTGCTGCTATATAATTTTTGTAAAAATGGTGTCCTTTAAATTCGGAGGCCCCGGTGCGATGCATCTCTCGTACGGCCGCCAATGGTTCCATGTGTGAGAAAAAAAAAATGGTGCTTTAGAAAGAACTTCTGCTGGATGCACTCTCTCTAGGTTGTTGTCTCTGAAAATGTGTGCTTTACTTTTTTCTCAACCCTGTTATGCTGAAATTTTTAGTGGAATAAATGCCATAAACCTTCACTAACATAGGAATGTGGTTTTCTTTTCTCGTTTAAAATGTGAATTGATTTTAAGGTAATATTTACTTGACAAATTATTTAAATGTAATTGATTATGTGATTTTTGTATGTTTTAACACGAAAAGTAATACATATACATGGATAACAAAGGTTATGTTTTGTTCTATTATAATAGTAAAATTCATATACGCCATAAACCTAATAAAATCTGGATGAGTTGGTCTTCTGAGAGACGGTTTCACTATTTTTTTAATTGTGAGACAGACATTAATACATCATTTTAATAAGTTAAATACATTATTTCATTTTAAAAAATTACATTATTTGCAACAAAGAAATACATCATTTGCAATAAATAAACACATCATTTCATTAAATTCGTTTCACAATAAAAATTGTGAGATATCATTTGCAATAAAGAAACACATCATTTTAATAAATTCGTCTCACAATAAAAATGATGAGACCGTCTCATATCACAATAAAAATGATGAGACCGTCTCATATGAGAATTTACCAAGCAAGCATGAATCTAAAAATATAATTTCAAACCTTCAAATATTAGAATATGGAAACACAAATAAATACAAGATTTGAGAGAACGCAATTAACCAATAGATTTTTGTGCTTGCTCTAATGAGTGTTAAGCAGTCATTACGAGATTAAATCTAAAATCAGCTCAATCTATTAGAAAAATAGCCTTCAACAACCCAACATCATAGTTAACTAATAAAAAAAATAAAATAAAATAAAATAAACACGACAGGATCATCAATCAAACAAACTCACAAAGTAATTATACAGAGACAAACACCAAATATATACATCTTAAAAAGATAATAATGAAACCTCAAACTTTCACGATCCATCCAGAAAAACAAAAAATATCAATAATTGATAACAATAAAAAAAATAAGAACCTTAAGTGGAAATAAGGATTAAGAATGAAAGATTAGAAAAATGTGAGCTTGGTGGAGAGTGGTGACCGCCGACAGGATTACAGTTGCGCCGCTGCGATATTGGAGTGGGGACGAGGAACAAGATGTGCACCGTTTCTTAATTAAAATTCTATGAACAACTGCGAAAAAATTGAAAGGGAAAAAAAAAATCCAATGCACTCACATTTACTCAGCATGGACGTGAAAATCGCAGCCAATCCACAAAGATATTTGGGATATGAGAAATCTTAGACCACTCCGAATCATCACTTCCTTCTTCCAGATTTTGCTTTAATAATGGACACGAGTTGATCCTGATTTCATTCAATCTGGTGAGGCCATGCATGACTTTCTTAGAGGGTAGTTGCCTTAACTTTCCGCAATTCCATAAAATCAAAGATTTGAGAGATGACAATCTCTCCAACCATGCAGGCAAAACTTGTATTCCAAAGTCTTCTAAATGTAGAACTTGAAGAGTAGTGAGATGCTGAAGTTGATCCGGGAGACTATCCCACTCCTCCTTCCCATACAACTTTAATGCACCAACACATGCCAATTTTGGGAAGATTCGATCTACACTCGCATTCAAGCAATCCATATCCCCACTACCACCAATTTCTAACCATTCAATGCTGCCAACAGATCCAACCGCATCACTTAATATGGGAACACCTACAATTTCCAATTCCCTAAGATGACACATTTTATGCATAATGCTCATCACTTGCCCCATATTTGTTATATTCTTTTATCCATTTAAGACCAGCCTCTCCAGTGACGGTGCGCACGACTCTACCATCTCCAATGGCAAATTAGTCAACCCGGTGCACCCAATAAAATCCAACTGACGAAGTGAAGTGAAGCCTTGTACTGATGATAATTGCCTCCCACTTGGATATGCTATTGTCTTCAGTTTTGGACAATCCTCTACATTCAACTCTTCCAGAGCATTGAGCTTGTGTAAATCCTCCGGCAATCTCTCAAACCTCTCACAACAAGATATGACCAACCTCCTAAGAGATGCTCCACCACCTCCCAAACACGTAACTAGATGCATTAAGTTTTTGCAATATTTTATTTCCAACTCTAATAGATCTCGATTGTTATTGAAGAACCAATCAGGAAGACACACCATCCCATCCACAAATCTTATAGTGAGTTTCCTAAGTGTGGTCAACTTGGATTGACATATGGTTGCCAAAGGTAAACCATTTTCCATGTCATCTATCTTCAACTTTTTTAGGCATGGAAAATGACTTGGAGCACTCTTCAATTCTCGACAATCTTCAATATTCAAATACTCAAGATGGCGAAACATGGACACTTGACGCGGTTGAGTCCCACATGAACTTGACAATTCAACTTCTGTCCATGCACTCAGATTTCTCATGCCAATCAACTCGAGCTTTTCTAGTGCTGGAAACACGACAATCATTGAATCCTTATTAACATCATCCCCTTTGATGCCGTAAAATGAAGGCCCCATATATTCTACATTCCAAAGATGGTGCAAATAAAGATACTTGAGGCGCGGCAAGTGCCCCATCATCCGGATTTCTTTGCATTCTGTACAACTCGAAAGTTTTATCTCAATCAAATTATCAAGTCTTATCTCTTCTCTCACTTCCATCTTCAAAGTCCATGATGGGAAATTGCTACCTTTAAATCCTTTAATCTTCAAGCTCTCCAAATTCCAATGCGGTTGTAGACCTTCCAACACATTCTCATCATTACTCGCATCATCTTCTCTAGAATAATTCCACACCAGCTTTAACTTGAGAATGTTTTCCTTCTGAAATAAATTTGCATTCCGTGCCTGTTCTTTATCACAAACTTTTTCAAGGTTTTGAATCCTTATTTCTCCTTTCAAATTCACCAAGCTTGCGAGTCCCATAATTCCACAACCTTCTTCATCACTCACTTGATAGAATGGCAGAGTTTGAAGAGAAATCAGTTTTCCAATCTCTGGTGGCAATTCTATATTGGGAATATATAAATGCCTCAGGTTAGCCGCCAAGAATTTAATTGTATGTGGCAGCTTTCTCAAACACCCAACACCACCATATTCCCTAGTCGCTCTCAATGTATGAAGGTGAAAGAGGTCGCCAATGGAGTCTGGTAAATATTCCAAACCGGTGTTAGAAATGTCGAGAAGCCTCAAACAAATAAGTTTTCCAATCTCCATCGGCAACTCATAACCAGCATTCAAAATCAAAACATGAAGGCGAGTCAAGTTTGAATACATACTCGGGGAGATTTTATCATTGAAGAATAATGCACGCAAACATTTGGCATGTTCTTCAGATATAAGAGATGATTCATCTTCAAGAGGTTTGGATACGTATCGAACTTGCTGAGCACCTTCATCCAATCTAGGATTCAAAATAGATGAAGCTAAATCATGCACAAGGTCATGCATGTTAAAACCATGTTGATATCTCTCATTAACTTGTAATAAGGAGCTTCCTAGAAAGGCATTAAACACGGTGTTTCCAACATTCTCCATATCTTGATGAGTTTGAAGAAGTCCTTCTGCCATCCAGAGATGAATTATCTCATCTCTTCTCATCAAGCTACCTTTAGGGAGAATAGAACAATATGCAAAGCACTTCTTATGTGATGGCGATGGAAAATTGTCAAAACTCAATCTGAGTATCTTTGAGATATTATTTTCATTTCCTCCAAAATCCAAAAACCATTTCTTTTCTATTGAGCACCATTCATTCTCGGATTTGTTGCGTAAAAAGCTCCCCACTACTTTGGCAGCTAACGGCAATCCTCCACATTTTCTTGCAATACTTGCTCCAATGGACTCAAATTCAGAGGGAATACTATATTTTCCAAAAGCTTTGGCTTTGATTATGCACCAACATTCGTGTTCAGATAGAACTCCCAATTCATGAGTATAATAATTTGTTTTTGCAATTGAAGCAGTATTTCCTTTCCTTGTAGTAACAAGGATGGCATTTCCCTTAGCAGGACTAATTGCTTCCAAAGAAGTGATAAAATTGTTCCACTTGTCCATATCTTCATTCCAAACATCATCCAATACAAGCAAATATCTTTTCTTTTCCAATCTTTCTTGAAGCTCTCTTAATACAACTTCTCTATTTCCATCAACATTTTTTCCAGTTAATGATAAGAAAATACTCTTGAATACAGTCTTTGGAACAAAGTTCTCAGAAACATACACCCAAATACGATTCTCAAAATGAGAAGTAACACTGCTATCATGGAATACTTCCCTGGCCAGTGTGGTCTTCCCCAATCCGCCCATCCCAACAATGGGAATCACAGATAAAACTTCCTCGGTTGGACTATTGATCACCATCTCCACTTATTTCCTGGCATCATTCTCTCTACCAATAAAAACTGGATCTTTAGTAAATGAATCAGTTTCCCTGAATGCCGAGGCTTCTGTTCCGGCTCCAAAAGCAGGGGCACTCTGTATCCTGCTCTGAAGGCCCAAACCCGACGCCTCATCCTTAATTGATTTCAACTCATCCTTGATGTCCTTGATTTTCAGAGCCATCCTGCGACGGAATGCCAAAGAAGTATAGTTGGGGAAGAAGGATCTAACCTTTTTCTTCATTTTGTTGTCTCTCTGGACTTGCTTGCGAAGGAGTTGATAGTTGATCTCATCAAATAAGTAGTCTGCATCGAAAGCCACTGCTTCGAGCTTCCTCATCCAACGAATGACTGCTTTGTTGGTGACTTCCTGTGTCTCTGCGTCTTCCAGGAAATCTTGAATCATGGCGGCAGAACCTTTCAGCTTTTGCAAGTCCTTGTTGAAGTTCCTGAACCGGCTGAACTCTTCCTCAGAAACTGAAATCAGTTTTTCCAGCAGAACTTGTATGGTGACTCCGATGGCAGCTCCAGCTATTTCCATTGTTGGAGAATAAAGAGTTAATGGGATTTCAGATACGAGTGTAGGGAGAGAAAAAGTAAAGAGAGTTTCAACTTGGAATACATCGGTAGGTGAGGCTTGACACAAAAACAAAAAAAAAAAAAAAAAAAAAAAATTGAAAGAAAAAACAAAAAACCACAAGCTATGATCTGCCCATATCGGATCATTCTATGTCCATTCCATTTTAATTATTATTAATTTCACTCTTTCGTAATTTCATTGGTTGTATTTTTTTTTATATATATGCTTTTAATTATGTATATTTTAAATAATTATATATAATTTATTTGCTCAAATTCTTCAATTTACAACTCTTTTGAAGCAAATTATTATCTTCTGAACAGTGACTAAATTATTATCTTCTTCTTCTTCCCTTTAAACAAAGAAGCTTCTTCCTTCTCCATCATCACCTGTGAGTTTCTGAATCAGGTTTGCAAATTTTATATCTGCAAATCATATTTTTGGGTAGAAATAACCATTTATCGTTTTTTCTTGTGCCACTTTTCGTTGATGCTTCATTGTGGTAATTTTTAGTTCAGAGTTTAACAATTTATTTTTTAGTCGGTCTCACCATTTTTTATTGTGAGACCTATCTTCATACATCATTTCAATAAGTTAAATACATTATTTTATTTTTTAATATATTATTTATTTTTATTGTAAAAAATTACATTATTTCAATGAATTAAATACATCATTAGATTCGTCTTACAATAAAAATAGTAAGACCGTCTCATTTGAGTTTTTGCCATTTTTTTTATAAAAAAAAATTGTAGGGCTTTTGAGCTCGTTGAGCTTAACCTTAATACTACTCGAACTTTTTAGTTCATTCGAAAGCTTCATAAGTGTCTGTACCAAAATGAACTTATTACATAATCTGATAGAACTTATTACATTGGCATACTTTATTCAATGATATGTATATCCATTATCTATTTACTTCAACAGTTTTATTATTTCATCCCTTAGTACTTACTTTTATTCTTTTGTTTGTCTTTTTTTATTTTTTGTTTTTGACCTTGGTTTCCTTGCTATGTGGTTTCATGATTTAGAGTCCAATTATATCTCCATCTTTCTTTTCATTTATTTATTGCCTTTCTTGTTCATGTTTTGGTACCAAGGTAAAAATAATTATTCTGATTGTAAAGTAATGGACAAATGCAATTTTCAGTAAAATAATGCAATTTTATTAGTTGACTTTGTGGTTTGATGTCTTTAATTTAAATGATTGAACATACAATTTAAATATGAAGAAGAGAGAAATATATATATTAAGGCAAAGCTTGTGCGAGATAAGAATTTTTGTGAGACGGTAAGACAAGCTGCATCTCAATCGTAATTATTTCTTTCAAAAACAAAATGATGTATTTATAAAATACATCATTTGCTAGATTTAAACACATTATTTTTGTATTCCAATTGGGATGCAATATGTACCCGAATGCAAGTTTCTAATGAAATTCTCTGAACGTAAAAATGAATTTAATTGTCTCACACGTTTCACAAGAAACTCACTCGTATATTTTTATTAAAACTTGAGTTGGTTGGACTATGAATGTGAACAATCTTATCTAATTTAACACAATCTTATAGAGTTGTTAGCATGTATATAGTTATATACAATGAATCCAAAATCTTCTAAGGTACAATTTTAATTTTTAAGTTCTTTTTTTTTTTAATTTATATTTTTTGTCTTTCTAGTTTTTGTTTTGGTACCAAGGCAAAAATAATTATTCTGATTTGTGGAGTATTGGACAAATTCCAAAATTAGTGATTACTACCTTCTGAACCATCCATTTTTTTCAGCCACAAATGCAATTGTTCCGTACAATAATGCAATTTTATTAGCTGACTCTGTGGTTTGGTGTCTTTGATTTAAAATTTTAAATTATTGAAAATACGATTAAACAATTAAAAATAAATGCATAAATTGGAATTGTCCGAGTCAGTCATTACTGAAAATGCAATCAACTTTTAGTCCAAATCGAAGCGCGATAAGGCCCAGTAGGTTAATAAGGAGAGACATTAAATTTTAAGTTCTCAATATCAACTAAGTTCTCTCCATATCATATACTTTAAGTTAAATAAAAATAGCCTTAAAAAAAAGTTTAATAAAAATTAATATAAATAATATAAAATGAAAATTAAAGTTAAAACAAAAGATTATTTTAGCTAAATGCAAAATAGATGTAAGTTCCGAACAAAATTCCTTAAATGCAAAAAAGATTTCTTTTGAAATCTGATCTATGGTCACACAAAAATATACTGATCTCATATAAAACTCACTTGAATATACTATTATATTAAAAATTTGTAGCAAGAACCAAAAGAAATAATAGATCTCAAAGCTTATTATTTAATCGTTTTTATATTTTTGCGCGACTGTCGTTACATGTAAAAATGAATATTAATTTAGGGCGGCTACGAGCAGTTTATCCATGTGTTTTGCATACTTTTAAATTGAAACAACACTAGTTTTTTTTCCCTTTATAAAGTCTGTACCCGCCATAAAAAAACGATATAGAAAAACAAGAGAAGAAAATTCAGAATGGAAAGCTACAAGCAGCTGACCAGCGACGACCGTCCGACGGTGATGGTGACGAACGACGACGGAATCGACGCCCCCGGCATTAAAGCTCTAGTTCGTGCTCTCGTTTCCTCCGATCGATTCCAAGTCCTCGTCTGCGCACCTGACAAGTACGTACGCGTGTGTGAAGAAGAATAATCTTTTTGCGTATTATCAAACTTACTTGAGTTTACGGTCAGCCAAAATCTCGAGCATTCTTCGTTTTGACTTTTCAATTTCCGAGTTCTAGATCTTTATTATGGTATGACCGCTTCATCCGAGAGCTTAAGCAATCGAAATGGAGCAATACGATGTTTATTGTTTAATATTTTCTGCGTAGTTGTAGAGATGAATAGAAATATAGAATGACTCAGACTTTTCAATAGATCGAGTAGTGGCTTGAACGGATCCATTATGAGATTTACTAACTGCGTCATATTTATCAAGTATTGGCAAATAGTTGGTAGAATTGGTGGTGTCCTCCGTAGTAGATTTGATGTAGATTGGTTCTCCAAGTCAAATAGAGAGATTGAGCCCTAACGCACATGAACTCGTTGAGATTTTCCTGCTATTTTCCGTTTAACTTAAACTTTAACTCTTGATAGTATAATATTCTCTAAGTTTGTTTCCATTTTATTTACTTGTATTCAAATTGCTCGCAAGTTGATCTTTTGAAAGTTGCTTTAACACTTTCCAAATGAACTCTATGTTTGTAATAAATTTGAAAATTTGATTGAGTTGAATCTTTACAGACAATAATCCTTCCACGAAAACAATCTAGGTTCCCCAAAAAGCTCATCAGATTGCGTTTTCTCTTCCTCAATCTCTTTCCATTTCCTTTTATTTTGTTAAATGAACTAAATGTCCTGTATGAGCCTCAATCTTTTAGTAGATCAGTTTGCATTAAAATTTATATCTGACATTTGTTTAAAAACTTTTACAGGGAACAGTCTGCTGTTAGCCATAGTTCCACAGTGTTAAGTGTTATGCATGCCCAGCCTGTGGAAATGAATGGAACAATTGCTTTTGCAGTTTCCGGTCAGTTGCAATATTCTCCATTTTCCTATTGTTTGAAGTTTCGTAATCCAATGAAATATAATATACTTTGTGCTGCAGGAACCCCTGCTGACTGCACATCTTTGGGGATTTCCAAAGCTCTCTTCACCTCAATTCCTGATCTGGTACTTGATAATTCTTTAGCTTGAAAATGATGTATTTTGTATTTGTGCTTAGATTTATTTACTTCAGCCCAAGCAACTGCTGTCTCTTGGTGCTATCTTTGGAATAAACATTCTTCATGGTATCCTACTCAGTATATTAGAATTGAAGCGCCTTTTTCTAGGTTTTAGCTAGTTCCTAACTTTAATAAGGATTACTCGATTAAACTTCCCTATTTTCAATTGTTGTTTGCAGGTAATCAGTGGCATTAACAAGGGTAGCAACTGTGGTTATTGTTGCGGAAGCGATAATAAAATAATAAACATAAATTGAGGAATA
>JAPKLW010005218.1:0-22016 GCA_026898455.1 Plectranthus barbatus
AGCTCTTGTGCCAGCCAGCACTTGAGTTATTACGGGCAGTTTGCCGCATTGAGAAGACTCGTTCTTGGGAGAACTCAACACCCAACCAGTCAGAGGAGGAGGTTGAAGTGACGTGCTCGCACTCCATCCATCTGACGAGAGCTGAAGAAGGACAAAGGCCGGGAGCGGTTGATCCAGTGGACTGGTAGACGGGGCATCTACCAGCTGGAGATAGATCGTAGGAACTTTGTACCTGATTGCTCTTATAGTGAATTTCCAGTGAGTCGACTGGAGAGTGGACGTAGATCAGTTGATCGAACCACTATAAAAATCCTTTTGTCTTTATCAGCTTTCTGCATTTTCATACTGATTTGAAACCCAGCACTCAAGTGCTGGTGTATATCTGAAAACTGATATAACTGTGCAAACAAGGCTAAGATATTCTAAGTCTTGAGCTACCAGCTGACCAGCCAGTCGCCAGTCAGCTGAGTACTCATAGTGCCAGTGGACTTACCAGCTGACAAGGTCCCAGTCAGCTGAGTAACCAGCAGAGCGCAAGAAACGAACTAACACATTTTCCGCTGCCAAGTTATACTCTGATAAACCGGGACCAACAAGTGGTATCAGAGCGGACGGTTCTTACAGACCGTTCGTATCTGAGTCGCTTAGGACCGTGATCCGCGTTTCCTTGCGCTCTCTTTTTGTTTGTCTGTCTGTTTAGCTCAGGTATCCGAAGATGAACATTCCAAAGCTACTCGACTACAAGCCGGAGAAGCACTCCATATGGCAGAAGAGGACATTCATCTCTCTGAAGAGTATCCATCCAGACATGAAAGATGTACTGGAAAAAGGGCCGATCGAGATCACAAAGATCCAGCATCAGCTAGGAGATCGCCCAGCAGCTGAAGTTCCAAAGCCCCAAGAGGAATGGAACGCAGAAGACAGAAAGCGGAATCAGCTGGATTCCATTGCCCACGAGCTAATCCTTGCATCCCTTCCAGAGTCACTGATGGAGGATGCACTACAGTTTAAAAATGCCAAGGGAGTATGGGATTATCTTGATAGTCTATGTCAAGAAACTGACCAAATGAAACGCAACAAATTGCAGGTTGCAGTGGACAAATATGAGTCCTTCCAGATGCTGACTGGAGAAACCATCAAGGAGATGGAGGCGAGATTCAACGCCATTGTCAGCGAGCTGAAGTCTCTGGGCAGAGAGTACGACAATGCTGATCTTAACTCGAAGATCCTGTCCAAGATGCCTAAAGAAGATTGGTTCGTGAAGACGACAGCTCTGAAGGAAAAGGACCTGTCCAAGATGACTCCCAAGGAGTTGTTTGCTCAGTTGCAGGCACACGAGTGGGACATCCAGATGGTGAACAAGAATGAGGCCATCAGGAATGTTGAGTCTTCCAGCATTAAAGCTCAGGACGAGGCGTACTTCGTCAAAAAGGACTTCAAGTGGAAGCACAAGAAGCCCTTCCATGCTGAGAGACCCGCTGCACAGCACAACCAGCCGAAGGAGATCCAGTCCGCATCAGGATCTCATTCCAAAGGCGGCGAGAGCTCTATCGCTGAACTAGAGCAACAGATGAAAAGACTGGCTATCCTTCTGGAAAAAGCCAAGTCAAAACAGGGAGTTTCTTCTAGCTCATCTGACGGAAAATTTGTCAAGAGAGCTCCTCGTGCCTGTTTTCAGTGTCAATCCCCTGATCACTTAAAGTTTGAATGTCCACAGGTGGACAAAACTGAGAGGGAAAGGCTGAAGAAGCTCTTTGAAGAGCGTGCTTCCAAGGCTGTTGCCAAAGCCATGCTGACCAGGACGGAGGTGCCTGACATACCCGATCATGATGATGGGGAGTTTGAGTCAGATGGAGAGTCAGAAGAAGAAGCTCTCCTGGCATTTATGGCAGCTCTCGGAGAAGAGCTAGCTGAAGAAAATGCTGACAATGAGGAAGAATTGGCACTTGCTGCTGATAATGAGGTACAATCAGTTCCTCAATTGCATATCATGCCAGTACAAATCATAGACGATTCTGAGTCGCATTGCTCCGACTCAGAAGACGTCACTTTAGATGTTCTTCAGCATGAATTTTTAAAATTTTATGAAATGAAAAATGTTTTGGCTGGTGAAAATGCTTCGCTGAAAGGTCAAATTACTGTTTTGACCAGTGAGATTGAAAAATCGAGGTCCATCAGCGAAGAGCTAGCAAGTTTGAAAAAGGCTCATTCTGAATTGCTCCAAGATTTCCAAATTGCAAAAACTGAACGAGATAACTTTCACAATCTCGTTCTGGAGCAAGAAAACAAAATCAATTTTCTAAATAAAGGCTCGAAAGACTTGGAGGCAGCTCTAAGTCATTGGAGAAAGCCTTCTGATAAGTCCGGGTTGGGATTTACAAAAGATTTGAGCATAAATCAACCCGAACAAATCAGTACTGGTAAGGGTAAGGGCCAACTGGCAAATGCATCAGCACCAGCTGGTTATGCCAGTCAGTCCCGTGTGGCTGATCAGCACAGGAACCATAAGTCCAGATACATAGGTGAGTCATCAAGACAAAATCCTCAACTGGCAAGATCCTCTGCTGACAGGACGCCAGCACACCCCAGGACGCAGACTAAGCCGAAATATTCTAAGGCAAGGAAGTCAGCGTCAGCTGCCAGTAGAATCCGACAGCCAGCACCAGCTGTCAAGGGATTCCACGCACAACCTTACAAGTATGCCAGTTACCAGCATACTTACAAGGGGTTCCAGTCTCAGCGAAATACTGAGAGAAGGATATTTCCCGATAGGAGGAATACCTATCGGAGGCCTGAGCCCAATCACAAGTTTTATTCAAGGGCTGTGAAGGCTAGCCATGGTGGCTCACACTTTGAGAGACCACAAAGGCATCACAATCAGCCGGAAAAACATTTCCGAGGCTCTCAGCGGAAGAATACTTCCAATGGAGCTACACACACAGCCACACCTTCCAAAAACCAATCCATGCATTATTTTAGAAGGAAGGGAAAAGCTACAAGTAATGTCAGCAAGGGTAACACCAAGCTGAAGATCACACAAGTCTGGATTCTGAAAGGAATGATCCAGAGATCTAACCCTGCAGGACCCGCTGATGATCGGGGACCTAAATGATTCTATTTTTCTTGCAGGAACTAGGTCATGCAAGTCAGCTTCAGAGGTCGAGCGAGTGGATCATTGATAGTGGTTGCTCCGCTCATATGACTGGTGAGGAGTTCCTATTTTTTCTGAGCTCACCAAGGTCAGAGGACCTCCAGTTATTTTTGGTGATAACTCCAAGGGCAGAGTTATCAGCAAGGGCTGCATCGAGAAGGATGATGTCCGAATTGTGAACGTATCCCTTGTTACCAACCTGAAGCACAACCTCCTGAGCATCAGTCAGCTGTGCGACAATGGTTATACCATTGTGTTTGACAAGTCTGGGTGCCAGATCAAGAATGAAGATTCTGGTGAGACCAAGCTGAAAGGTGTCAGGAAAGGAGGCCTTTATGTCGTTGACTGGCAAAGCGGGAAGACTGATACATGCTTTGTAGCCACCAGCTCCATGGAGACTAACTGGCTGTGGCACAAAAGGTTAAGTCATTTGAATTTCAAAACTATTAACTATCTAACCAAGCATGATCTTGTAGATGGTCTTCCCAAGGGCGGGTTCAAGAAGGAAGGAATTTGCAAGGCATGCCAGCAAGGCAAGTAAACCAAGAAGTCCTTCAAGAGCCAGTCACCTGTTTGCCCCAGTACCAGTCAGGTACTTGAGCTGTTACATATGGACCTGTTTGGACCAGTAACACCGCAAACCATTGGAGGAAGGCGATATTCGCTGGTAGTAGTTGATGACTACTCGCGCTATACATGGGTCAAGTTGCTTAGGACAAAGGATGAGGTGAAGGTGATTCTTCCTGAGTTGATCATCCAAGCGCAGAAGCAGCGCGAAGCAGTAGTGAAGCGAATTCGTTCGGACAATGGGACTGAATTCTGCAACGGTCCGCTGATGGATTTTTGCGCGGAGGCCGGGATCAAGCATGAGAGATCTACACCAAGGCAACTGCAGCAAAATGGACTGGCAGAACGAAGGAACAGGACGCTGAAAGAAGCAGTCCGGTCCATGCTGGCTGAGTCCGGCTTGGGACAGAGTTTCTGGGGAGAAGCGTTGGTGACTGCCTGCTACACTCAGAATAGAAGCGGGATCAACGACAGACTCCAGAAAACTCCCTACGAAGTGTACTTTGGTCGTAAGCCTTCTATAGCTCATCTTCGTGCATTCGGTTCACCATGTTATATCCATAATAATGGGAAGTCGAAGTTAAATGCTTTCTCGCCTAAGGCTGATGAGGGTGTGTTCGTCGGATATGGACATCCCTCTCACAAGGGCTATAGAGTATTTAACAAGACTACCCAGCTTGTGGAAATAACATGCAATGTTGTTTTTGATGAAGCTACTTTAGTGCGCAGGACCTTACGCCAACTGGCTGAAGATGTTCCTGAGGTCGAGGATGTCAGCAACCAGTTGGGCAGGAATTCTTCCGATGCTCAACCAACTGGTTCGACTAGACCTATGAATGGATCATCTTCACAACCAGTTCCCTCAGGTGCCCATCAGCAACCTGAGAGGGTCAGTGATGCAAATGACCTTGCTGAGACCTTACACTCAATCTCCCTGAGTGGACCTAGCAACAATCTAGGGGGAATCCCTACTGGCCTTTTTGAAGAAGAAGGCAATGATGGACCAGCTGGAGTGTATGTTCCAGCTGATGCTGACAACGTTGGTGGAGGTTCAGACAACCAGTCAGAAGGTGATGCTGATGAAGTAGTTCCAACTGGTGAAAATCAACCAGCAGTTGAAGTTCCAGTTCCAACTGGTGATGTTCAACCGCCAGTTATTCTTCCAGCTCCGACTGGTGGAAATGTGGAAGCACCAGTCGTCAGGACAGATGAACCTAGTTCACAGCCGGCACCAGCAGTCGCTGGTCCTCCCAAATGGCTGAGGGATCACCCAACCGATGCTATTCTCGGTGATCTGGAAGGTTCTATTAAGACTCGACACGGCAGTGCGCTCCTGAGTTGTTTTATCTCTCAAATGGAACCTACTTCCATAGGAGTGGCACTCGAATCTGCCGATTGGATCAATGCCATGCAAGAGGAGCTTGCAGAATTCACTCGCAATAACGTTTGGGACTTGGTGGAGAGACCATCACATCAGTCAGTGATTGGCACCAAGTGGGTTTTCAAGAACAAGCGAGATGAAACTGGCACTGTAGTCAGAAACAAAGCTCGATTAGTCGCCAAAGGTTACAGGCAGTGTGAAGGGATCGATTTCGATGAGACCTTCGCACCAGTTGCCAGAATGGAGGCGATACGGCTGTTCCTTGCTTATGCAGCGTATCACGGCTTCACAGTGTTCCAGATGGATGTGAAGAGCGCCTTCCTGAATGGCGAGCTAAAAGAGGAGGTATATGTCGAGCAACCTCCAGGCTTTGAAGTTGGCACCAAGGTGTACAAGCTGAGAAAGGCCCTGTATGGATTGAAACAGGCGCCCAGGGCTTGGTACGAAACGCTGTCACAATTCCTCACCAGCAATGGATTTCGGAAAGGGAAGATTGATAGGACTCTCTTTCTTCTCAAGGATGGTGGTGACATGCTGATGGTGCAGATCTATGTTCATGACATCATATTCGGATCAAGGAATATAACTCTTTGTGAGAAGTTTTCTCAACTGATGCAGACATCATTTCAGATGAGTATGATGGGCAAGTTAACATACTTTCTCGGACTCCAGGTCCAGCAGTCAGCTGATGGAATTTTTATCAGCCAGCGGAAGTATACGAAGGACTTAATCCAGAAATATTGCCCAGAGAAAACTAAGTCCCTCAGAATACCTATGAGCACCAGTTGTCAAATATTTCTTGATGAGCAAGGTGAATCAGTTGATCCTACCATTTACCGAGGAATCATTGGATCACTTCTCTATCTCACAGCCAGCAGACCCGACATTTCTTATTCAGTCGGAGTGTGTGCCAGATTTCAAGCCAATCCGAAAAGGTCACACATGGAAGCTGCAAAGAGGATAGTGAAATATCTGAAGGGGACTGAATCTCTTGGAATATGGTATCCCAGGAATGATGAGCTTACACTCATTGGATATTCAGATTCAGACTTCGCTGGATGCCGTATTGACCGAAAGAGTACCAGTGGTACGTGTCAGTTTCTAGGACACAAGCTAATCAGTTGGTTTAGCAAGAAGCAGCACTCAGTTGCTACATCTACCACTGAGGCTGAATATGTTGCCGCTGCCAGTTGCTGTGCTCAAATTCTTTGGATCAAGCAACAACTGGAGGACTATGAAGTGGACACTGGCTGTGTTCCAATCTATTGCGACAACAACAGCGCTATGTGCATCACGAAGAATCCGGTTCACCATTCTAGAACCAAGCACATAGATATTCGACATCACTTCATACGTGATCATGTCGAGAAGAAGGATGTCAGCGTGGACTACATCAGAACCGAAGATCAATTGGCTGACATCTTCACCAAGCCACTACCAGAAGCAAGATTTAAGGAGTTGTGCATCAAACTCGGTCTTATGGAGATTGATGTGAGCTCCAATGATGAGGAAGAATGAGTCCCAGCTCTCATTCTGTTCTTGATCTTCTGGAGGACGCTGATTACGACTAAGTCCAAGCTCTTAGTTGTTTTTATTTAAGTGGTATCTCTATCTAACAAGTGGTGTCTACTGGCGGAATCTTGCCAGCATAGGCCATCAGTTGAAGCGAAATTGGGTCCCAGCTCCCAATTCCAAGAGAAGAGAAGATTATGCGGAATAAAATTGAGTCCAAGCGCTCAATTTTCCATCTTTCCAGTTGCCAGCTGATAACTGATGGAAGTTTGCCAGCAGCAAGTACTATCAGCAAGTGGTATCAGTTGCTAACTGATGAAGAGGCCAACCAGTTAGGGGGAAGTATGCAACTGGTATATGCTACTGATGACCAGTCATACCAGCTGTCTCAGAAAAGGCGGGATTGTTCAAATCCAAGTAGCGTGTACAACCCTCAGAATTTAATGCGGCATTTAATGCCACATTTAATGTGCACAGTGGCTGCGCAGTCCGACTCTTGGTTGCCACCAATTGTTGCGCGCCACGTCAGCTACACGGCGTAGCCCACGTCAGCACGACCGCGCACGTCGCACAGGGAACCGGGCCTGCTGATGACCGTCGATCCCCGCTTGCTGAGCGTCAATCTTGATCGTCTGATCCTGCATGGACTTGGGTATAAATGCTCGATGCCTTTCGACGGAAAAACCTTTTACGATCATTCAATTTCAGAAACCCTACTCTCTCAAGCTTTCCTTAAGATTTCTTCTGAAATTATGGCTTCATCTTCCCGACAACCAGATGACAACCCACCATCCACATCTTCTTCTTCGTCTGGTTCACCAGACCTACCAGTCGCAGAAGCCCACATGCCGACTTACACTGGCATCACACAGATGGACGATATAGACTACACACTTCCATTCGCCCGCCTGGTTCAGTTGAACAAACCAGCGACCAGGGCTCAACTCTCGAACGCGCAAATCAGGGCGGCGCAAGTTCAGAAAGAAAAAATTCTGAACGAGAAGCTGGCGCGCAAGAATTTTGGAGCGGAGTTGATCGAGATGATCGACCGGGAAGGCCTTCGACAATATCTGACGGCAAGGCCCGAGACCTTCCATCCGCATATGGTGGCGGAGTTCTATGCACGGGCCGTGATTGCTGACGGGAGGAAGTCCTTCACCACTTCCGTCTTCGGCCATCTGATCACTGTCAGCGCCGAATACCTCGCCGACTTGTTCGGATTGAGGAACGAGGGAATGGAGATAGCCACCTACTTCCACAACAATGTAGAGGAGTTCAGGAGGCGATGGGCTCAGTGGAAGAGGGAGGGGGTGACGAGTTTTCGCACTGGAATGCGGAAGTCGGAGATGGACGACTGGTGGCAGATGGTGTGCGACATCGTCGTCAGGATGCTGCAGTGCGAAGTTGGCTCATATGCTGAGTTGAGCCTGCGCAAATTCTCCGTGATGTGCGCGCTGGTGGATGGAGTGGAAGGGAACTGGGGCGAGTTCTTTTTCGGGAGACTGCTGGAGAATGTTGATCGCAACATCAACATTCCAATTGATGGGACGTTCACTCACTCCGTATCCTTTGGGCTGCGGATCAGCCATATTTTGGAGATGGAGATTGGAGATGGAGTGGACCAGGTGGAGCAACTGGTGAGTTCGGATTTCATTCCGCCCACCAAGGAGCAGGCAAAGCTGCCCCGCCCTGACTACCATAAGCCGCGGAGGCTGAAGGGAAAGACAGCAGTCGACCCAGCTGAGGTTGTTTCTGAGGAGGACTCAGAAGACCTGGGAGAGCAAGTGCCAGCTGTGGCTCTCCCTCTGACAGCTGAGGCAAGGGCAGCGCTGAAGAGGAAGATGGAGACGGAGTCTCTCTTCGAGACCATGGAAGGCGCGGTGGCTGAGGCGACTGGTATTCACCCTCGAGACGTACAACTTGTACCAGTCACCAAGAAGCCTACCCACAAGAAGCCCAAGACTTCCCAGCACCAGCAGCCACCATCAGCTGTGGCATATGACCCCGAGTCTGGGAAAATCTCCATCCCAATTAAGCGCAATATTTTGGGCCTGACTGAGGAGGAGACGCTGGAGAAGATGACTCGCAAGCGCAAGCGAGTCATGACCAAGGCGCAGAAGGCTGAGGAGCAAGCCAAGAGGGCAAGGAGTGCTTCCTTGGTGAGGAAGAAGCAGGCCCAGGCACGGCTCAAGGCTTTGGCCGACCAGCGAAGATTAGAGGCTGAGCTGGCAGCCCGCGATGAAGCCTTTGCAAAGGTGCAGGCTGAGCATGAGGCCAGGCTCCAGGCAGAGCTAGCTGAGCAGATGAGTCTGGCGGCCAAGGGCAAAGGAAAAGCGCTCGAATCCACAAGTGCAAGGCCACCAGCACCAGCTCCAGGCGAAATCTTATCTGAAGAAACTTTTGGACGCCTGCTGGTGATGGGCGCTGACAAGGATGTACTATCCCTTGTGGATGAGTACCAGCCGGAGGAGGAAACCGCTGATGTCCCTCCACCCGTGCAAGGGGGTGGTGGAGGTGACGACGTCCCACTGGCCGCGCAAGGGAGTGCCAGTGGAGGAGAAGAAGAGCGGGCGACCACCCCGGTACAACTGGCGAGCTTCTCGGATGTCAGTTCTGAATTCGAGGATGAAGAGGAACCAAGGGCTGAGGAGCCAGAGCAGGAGCCAGCTACGGAGGTGGTTCATCACTCAATGGTGCAGAGGATGGAGCCAAGGGACTTGTTCCCAGACTTTGAAGATAAGGCTCAAGTTTCTGCCAGTCGCCCCCGATCCACAGATGCCTCGACATCAACTTCCGGGCGACCAGCAGCATTCCCTACACCACCAGTTAGGCGTGCACGAACTGAAAGGCGCCCTTATATGCTCTGCATCCAAGAGCATCAACTGGTTGATGAGGATACCTTCCAGGCTCGAGTGACAGGGGTGCACCGGTGGGAGCAGCGCGGGGAGATGGCATTTTATAATTCAAGAGTACCAGAGCCATCTGCATTCAACATCATACCCTTCAGCGGACTCCCCCACCAGTCGATATATGCCTCCAGAATCTCTGACTGGTGCCTGCCCCTGCAGCCAGTGGAATATTTCAACTCCACTCTCTATGAGTATGCTGAAAACATCACGGTGGAGGTGGAAAATGCCGTCAATGACGAGATGATAGCCAGCTATCGTAGACTCTGGAGAGTGGATCCGGAACTATGTCTGGAGTTCCGGAGATGGCGAATTTTTGATAGATGCCAGCGCCTGCTGACTGTGGAGAAGCGGGCGGTTCTCTATGCCAGGCTGGGTCTTGGCTACTGGAGAGCGGAGGAGGAGTGGGCTAACGCCTTCATGGGCACCGATCCTGAATGCCCCCAGCAGCTGTCTACAAGGAGGATCCAGCGCCGCTTGCTGAAGATTGCAGAGTATAGGCAGCTGACTGGAAGCTCCGGCCTCCCGCCACGGCAAAAGGTCAAGTTACCTTTCCTCCAGTTCTGAGTCAGCAGTCGGGGGTACCAGCTGACGTACGCGCTCCGACGCCTCAAAGTGCTGGTTACGCTCCCAAGGATCCCTCCCTATCATGCTTTCCTGTTCGACATGGCTGCCTGCGCCTTGCTGGTAGACCACATTGTGGAGGAGGATCCTTCTCGTGGTTTGTGGCTGACCCTTGCCGTCCCTCCTGTTCCCATTGTCTCGGGCGATCTCGTCCCTGATCATATGGACTGGCAAGTGGTGGATTTCACAGCCCCACCCGTTTTTGAAGAAGTCCAGCCAGCTCCAGCTGCGGTGCCAGTAGCAGAGCCAGCTGAGGAAGTACAAGTAGAGGCACCAGCAGCAGCTGCAGTGTCAGCGGAGGAGCCAGCCCCGATGGAGATATCAGCTGCATCTGAACCAGCAGCGGCTCCTTCCGCAACTGATGTGCCTTCCTCTTCCCTTGAAGTTTCAGCACAGCCTATCTTCGAGATCCATCCCCCTGCACAGCTTCTTGCATTCTTTGATGCCAGGATGGACCAGCGGTTCGCCAGCTTCCAAACCGAAATGACTCAGCAGATGGAGTCATTCACCGCTGGAGTGTCCTCCTTTTTGGCACGGATCCAAGAGGGGGAAAGTGCGCGAGCACGGGCTGAGGCTGAGAGAGCTCGCCTTGCTGAAGAGGAGAGGAGGATAGCTGCTGAGGAAAGGGAGAAGAGCAGACAAGACATGGCAGCGCTCACTGAGATCCTGAGGTCCTTAACCAGCAGAACTCAATCACCAGGATCATCTTCTCAGCCATAGTCTAGCTTCTTCATTTTGTTGTAAGTATTCGTATCTCTAGACTAGTCAGTTTTCTATCCTGTACTTGTAACTGCAACATATTTATGGATTGATTACTGACAAGTTGATGACAATTCCTCATTGTCCAACTAATGTCTACTGATTTTTACTTACCAGCTGAACTTACACATTTTGTGTAATCAGCACCAGCACTCCATTTGGTATTTTTTAATTCTAACCTGGCTCAGATTCTTACTTCATAATTTAATCGAGCAATATCTCTCCCAGGTTGAGGGGGAAGATCCTTAGGTTAGAACTGATGTGAGGAAGTATTTTCATGGGTTTAGATCTGATAGGTTTACTTGTAAAACCCTGAAATATTCTGTAACTTTCCTCATCAGCTGAGTGCTCGCTGGTTAGGCTTTGATCGCACCAAAAAGGGGGAAATTGTTGGGAAAATTATCTAAGTTTCCCTTCCCCAGTTGATAGCTTAGATCTTTGATTTAGTGTTTAAGTGTTTTGGTGGATCAAATCCTAAGTCCAACCAGCGTCAGTTTGTCTCTAGAATAGCTCTAGTCTCAAATGTAAAGTCCTGTTTAGGTCTTTTGAGTTGTAAGTCGTAGCTGATCAAGACTCATGCTGGCTACTGTTCACCAGCATGAGATGTGCTTACCAGTTGAGAGAAGTCTCACCAGCAAGCGGCTGACAAAGACTCATGCTGACACTGTTCATCAGCATGGAGTAGAGCTATTGACTGGTTACTGTTCACCAGTTGGGAAGATTTCACCAGCAGGAGGCTGAGAAATCTTACCAGCAGAATATGTGTTCTGGCTGACACTATTCACCAGCGGTGAAGCCACCAGTCATGGGAGATTCCAAGAAAGGGTTAACATCAGACATATTGGTAGACTTAGATTGTGCCAGCGTAAGTCACCAGCAGAGACTGCCAGCACAAGATCACCAGAATGATCTACCAGTCGGATGTTACCAGCAGAATTCAAGATTCACTCTCCCAGTATCTTAGAGACAAAAAGAAGATTCGTCTGAGGAATAAACTGACAAAGTATGACTTTAAGGGAGGATACCTTAAAGTCTATCAGTTCAAGACACCAGTTCCGATTCCTCGTACTGACGAATAGAGCCGTTCTGACACAAAGAGATCTGTGTCAGATAAAGTGGACAAAAGCATGGCGCTTTCCGGAAATTCCTACCTGCCGCCTTTAGAAGGACATGCGACGACAGAGACCTTTTCCGGATGAGTCCAAATGGCTAGAAATTTGAATGGGATCCTGCGTCTATAAATAGGTCGGAGCTACCAACATTTAAGACGCTTGCATGCTTGATCCATCAACATTCAATACTCTTCACCTACCGAAAGACTGAAATTTATTACGCTCAAGCAAGTAAAAGCATACAACTTTCGAGGCCTCTCTTAAGGCTATCCGTGTGTTGAATTATTCAAACACGAGACTTCAAGCTTCCAGCTTGTAAGTTACAGATCTCTTTGGTGTTCTTTCTCCTCCGAGGAAGTTCACAGCAGCTCTTGTGCCAGCCAGCACTTGAGTTATTACGGGCAGTTTGCCGCATTGAGAAGACTCGTTCTTGGGAGAACTCAACACCCAACCAGTCAGAGGAGGAGGTTGAAGTGACGTGCTCGCACTCCATCCATCTGACGAGAGCTGAAGAAGGACAAAGGCCGGGAGCGGTTGATCCAGTGGACTGGTAGACGGGGCATCTACCAGCTGGAGATAGATCGTAGGAACTTTGTACCTGATTGCTCTTATAGTGAATTTCCAGTGAGTCGACTGGAGAGTGGACGTAGATCAGTTGATCGAACCACTATAAAAATCCTTTTGTCTTTATCAGCTTTCTGCATTTTCATACTGATTTGAAACCCAGCACTCAAGTGCTGGTGTATATCTGAAAACTGATATAACTGTGCAAACAAGGCTAAGATATTCTAAGTCTTGAGCTACCAGCTGACCAGCCAGTCGCCAGTCAGCTGAGTACTCATAGTGCCAGTGGACTTACCAGCTGACAAGGTCCCAGTCAGCTGAGTAACCAGCAGAGCGCAAGAAACGAACTAACACATTTTCCGCTGCCAAGTTATACTCTGATAAACCGGGACCAACAAGTGGTATCAGAGCGGACGGTTCTTACAGACCGTTCGTATCTGAGTCGCTTAGGACCGTGATCCGCGTTTCCTTGCGCTCTCTTTTTGTTTGTCTGTCTGTTTAGCTCAGGTATCCGAAGATGAACATTCCAAAGCTACTCGACTACAAGCCGGAGAAGCACTCCATATGGCAGAAGAGGACATTCATCTCTCTGAAGAGTATCCATCCAGACATGAAAGATGTACTGGAAAAAGGGCCGATCGAGATCACAAAGATCCAGCATCAGCTAGGAGATCGCCCAGCAGCTGAAGTTCCAAAGCCCCAAGAGGAATGGAACGCAGAAGACAGAAAGCGGAATCAGCTGGATTCCATTGCCCACGAGCTAATCCTTGCATCCCTTCCAGAGTCACTGATGGAGGATGCACTACAGTTTAAAAATGCCAAGGGAGTATGGGATTATCTTGATAGTCTATGTCAAGAAACTGACCAAATGAAACGCAACAAATTGCAGGTTGCAGTGGACAAATATGAGTCCTTCCAGATGCTGACTGGAGAAACCATCAAGGAGATGGAGGCGAGATTCAACGCCATTGTCAGCGAGCTGAAGTCTCTGGGCAGAGAGTACGACAATGCTGATCTTAACTCGAAGATCCTGTCCAAGATGCCTAAAGAAGATTGGTTCGTGAAGACGACAGCTCTGAAGGAAAAGGACCTGTCCAAGATGACTCCCAAGGAGTTGTTTGCTCAGTTGCAGGCACACGAGTGGGACATCCAGATGGTGAACAAGAATGAGGCCATCAGGAATGTTGAGTCTTCCAGCATTAAAGCTCAGGACGAGGCGTACTTCGTCAAAAAGGACTTCAAGTGGAAGCACAAGAAGCCCTTCCATGCTGAGAGACCCGCTGCACAGCACAACCAGCCGAAGGAGATCCAGTCCGCATCAGGATCTCATTCCAAAGGCGGCGAGAGCTCTATCGCTGAACTAGAGCAACAGATGAAAAGACTGGCTATCCTTCTGGAAAAAGCCAAGTCAAAACAGGGAGTTTCTTCTAGCTCATCTGACGGAAAATTTGTCAAGAGAGCTCCTCGTGCCTGTTTTCAGTGTCAATCCCCTGATCACTTAAAGTTTGAATGTCCACAGGTGGACAAAACTGAGAGGGAAAGGCTGAAGAAGCTCTTTGAAGAGCGTGCTTCCAAGGCTGTTGCCAAAGCCATGCTGACCAGGACGGAGGTGCCTGACATACCCGATCATGATGATGGGGAGTTTGAGTCAGATGGAGAGTCAGAAGAAGAAGCTCTCCTGGCATTTATGGCAGCTCTCGGAGAAGAGCTAGCTGAAGAAAATGCTGACAATGAGGAAGAATTGGCACTTGCTGCTGATAATGAGGTACAATCAGTTCCTCAATTGCATATCATGCCAGTACAAATCATAGACGATTCTGAGTCGCATTGCTCCGACTCAGAAGACGTCACTTTAGATGTTCTTCAGCATGAATTTTTAAAATTTTATGAAATGAAAAATGTTTTGGCTGGTGAAAATGCTTCGCTGAAAGGTCAAATTACTGTTTTGACCAGTGAGATTGAAAAATCGAGGTCCATCAGCGAAGAGCTAGCAAGTTTGAAAAAGGCTCATTCTGAATTGCTCCAAGATTTCCAAATTGCAAAAACTGAACGAGATAACTTTCACAATCTCGTTCTGGAGCAAGAAAACAAAATCAATTTTCTAAATAAAGGCTCGAAAGACTTGGAGGCAGCTCTAAGTCATTGGAGAAAGCCTTCTGATAAGTCCGGGTTGGGATTTACAAAAGATTTGAGCATAAATCAACCCGAACAAATCAGTACTGGTAAGGGTAAGGGCCAACTGGCAAATGCATCAGCACCAGCTGGTTATGCCAGTCAGTCCCGTGTGGCTGATCAGCACAGGAACCATAAGTCCAGATACATAGGTGAGTCATCAAGACAAAATCCTCAACTGGCAAGATCCTCTGCTGACAGGACGCCAGCACACCCCAGGACGCAGACTAAGCCGAAATATTCTAAGGCAAGGAAGTCAGCGTCAGCTGCCAGTAGAATCCGACAGCCAGCACCAGCTGTCAAGGGATTCCACGCACAACCTTACAAGTATGCCAGTTACCAGCATACTTACAAGGGGTTCCAGTCTCAGCGAAATACTGAGAGAAGGATATTTCCCGATAGGAGGAATACCTATCGGAGGCCTGAGCCCAATCACAAGTTTTATTCAAGGGCTGTGAAGGCTAGCCATGGTGGCTCACACTTTGAGAGACCACAAAGGCATCACAATCAGCCGGAAAAACATTTCCGAGGCTCTCAGCGGAAGAATACTTCCAATGGAGCTACACACACAGCCACACCTTCCAAAAACCAATCCATGCATTATTTTAGAAGGAAGGGAAAAGCTACAAGTAATGTCAGCAAGGGTAACACCAAGCTGAAGATCACACAAGTCTGGATTCTGAAAGGAATGATCCAGAGATCTAACCCTGCAGGACCCGCTGATGATCGGGGACCTAAATGATTCTATTTTTCTTGCAGGAACTAGGTCATGCAAGTCAGCTTCAGAGGTCGAGCGAGTGGATCATTGATAGTGGTTGCTCCGCTCATATGACTGGTGAGGAGTTCCTATTTTTTCTGAGCTCACCAAGGTCAGAGGACCTCCAGTTATTTTTGGTGATAACTCCAAGGGCAGAGTTATCAGCAAGGGCTGCATCGAGAAGGATGATGTCCGAATTGTGAACGTATCCCTTGTTACCAACCTGAAGCACAACCTCCTGAGCATCAGTCAGCTGTGCGACAATGGTTATACCATTGTGTTTGACAAGTCTGGGTGCCAGATCAAGAATGAAGATTCTGGTGAGACCAAGCTGAAAGGTGTCAGGAAAGGAGGCCTTTATGTCGTTGACTGGCAAAGCGGGAAGACTGATACATGCTTTGTAGCCACCAGCTCCATGGAGACTAACTGGCTGTGGCACAAAAGGTTAAGTCATTTGAATTTCAAAACTATTAACTATCTAACCAAGCATGATCTTGTAGATGGTCTTCCCAAGGGCGGGTTCAAGAAGGAAGGAATTTGCAAGGCATGCCAGCAAGGCAAGTAAACCAAGAAGTCCTTCAAGAGCCAGTCACCTGTTTGCCCCAGTACCAGTCAGGTACTTGAGCTGTTACATATGGACCTGTTTGGACCAGTAACACCGCAAACCATTGGAGGAAGGCGATATTCGCTGGTAGTAGTTGATGACTACTCGCGCTATACATGGGTCAAGTTGCTTAGGACAAAGGATGAGGTGAAGGTGATTCTTCCTGAGTTGATCATCCAAGCGCAGAAGCAGCGCGAAGCAGTAGTGAAGCGAATTCGTTCGGACAATGGGACTGAATTCTGCAACGGTCCGCTGATGGATTTTTGCGCGGAGGCCGGGATCAAGCATGAGAGATCTACACCAAGGCAACTGCAGCAAAATGGACTGGCAGAACGAAGGAACAGGACGCTGAAAGAAGCAGTCCGGTCCATGCTGGCTGAGTCCGGCTTGGGACAGAGTTTCTGGGGAGAAGCGTTGGTGACTGCCTGCTACACTCAGAATAGAAGCGGGATCAACGACAGACTCCAGAAAACTCCCTACGAAGTGTACTTTGGTCGTAAGCCTTCTATAGCTCATCTTCGTGCATTCGGTTCACCATGTTATATCCATAATAATGGGAAGTCGAAGTTAAATGCTTTCTCGCCTAAGGCTGATGAGGGTGTGTTCGTCGGATATGGACATCCCTCTCACAAGGGCTATAGAGTATTTAACAAGACTACCCAGCTTGTGGAAATAACATGCAATGTTGTTTTTGATGAAGCTACTTTAGTGCGCAGGACCTTACGCCAACTGGCTGAAGATGTTCCTGAGGTCGAGGATGTCAGCAACCAGTTGGGCAGGAATTCTTCCGATGCTCAACCAACTGGTTCGACTAGACCTATGAATGGATCATCTTCACAACCAGTTCCCTCAGGTGCCCATCAGCAACCTGAGAGGGTCAGTGATGCAAATGACCTTGCTGAGACCTTACACTCAATCTCCCTGAGTGGACCTAGCAACAATCTAGGGGGAATCCCTACTGGCCTTTTTGAAGAAGAAGGCAATGATGGACCAGCTGGAGTGTATGTTCCAGCTGATGCTGACAACGTTGGTGGAGGTTCAGACAACCAGTCAGAAGGTGATGCTGATGAAGTAGTTCCAACTGGTGAAAATCAACCAGCAGTTGAAGTTCCAGTTCCAACTGGTGATGTTCAACCGCCAGTTATTCTTCCAGCTCCGACTGGTGGAAATGTGGAAGCACCAGTCGTCAGGACAGATGAACCTAGTTCACAGCCGGCACCAGCAGTCGCTGGTCCTCCCAAATGGCTGAGGGATCACCCAACCGATGCTATTCTCGGTGATCTGGAAGGTTCTATTAAGACTCGACACGGCAGTGCGCTCCTGAGTTGTTTTATCTCTCAAATGGAACCTACTTCCATAGGAGTGGCACTCGAATCTGCCGATTGGATCAATGCCATGCAAGAGGAGCTTGCAGAATTCACTCGCAATAACGTTTGGGACTTGGTGGAGAGACCATCACATCAGTCAGTGATTGGCACCAAGTGGGTTTTCAAGAACAAGCGAGATGAAACTGGCACTGTAGTCAGAAACAAAGCTCGATTAGTCGCCAAAGGTTACAGGCAGTGTGAAGGGATCGATTTCGATGAGACCTTCGCACCAGTTGCCAGAATGGAGGCGATACGGCTGTTCCTTGCTTATGCAGCGTATCACGGCTTCACAGTGTTCCAGATGGATGTGAAGAGCGCCTTCCTGAATGGCGAGCTAAAAGAGGAGGTATATGTCGAGCAACCTCCAGGCTTTGAAGTTGGCACCAAGGTGTACAAGCTGAGAAAGGCCCTGTATGGATTGAAACAGGCGCCCAGGGCTTGGTACGAAACGCTGTCACAATTCCTCACCAGCAATGGATTTCGGAAAGGGAAGATTGATAGGACTCTCTTTCTTCTCAAGGATGGTGGTGACATGCTGATGGTGCAGATCTATGTTCATGACATCATATTCGGATCAAGGAATATAACTCTTTGTGAGAAGTTTTCTCAACTGATGCAGACATCATTTCAGATGAGTATGATGGGCAAGTTAACATACTTTCTCGGACTCCAGGTCCAGCAGTCAGCTGATGGAATTTTTATCAGCCAGCGGAAGTATACGAAGGACTTAATCCAGAAATATTGCCCAGAGAAAACTAAGTCCCTCAGAATACCTATGAGCACCAGTTGTCAAATATTTCTTGATGAGCAAGGTGAATCAGTTGATCCTACCATTTACCGAGGAATCATTGGATCACTTCTCTATCTCACAGCCAGCAGACCCGACATTTCTTATTCAGTCGGAGTGTGTGCCAGATTTCAAGCCAATCCGAAAAGGTCACACATGGAAGCTGCAAAGAGGATAGTGAAATATCTGAAGGGGACTGAATCTCTTGGAATATGGTATCCCAGGAATGATGAGCTTACACTCATTGGATATTCAGATTCAGACTTCGCTGGATGCCGTATTGACCGAAAGAGTACCAGTGGTACGTGTCAGTTTCTAGGACACAAGCTAATCAGTTGGTTTAGCAAGAAGCAGCACTCAGTTGCTACATCTACCACTGAGGCTGAATATGTTGCCGCTGCCAGTTGCTGTGCTCAAATTCTTTGGATCAAGCAACAACTGGAGGACTATGAAGTGGACACTGGCTGTGTTCCAATCTATTGCGACAACAACAGCGCTATGTGCATCACGAAGAATCCGGTTCACCATTCTAGAACCAAGCACATAGATATTCGACATCACTTCATACGTGATCATGTCGAGAAGAAGGATGTCAGCGTGGACTACATCAGAACCGAAGATCAATTGGCTGACATCTTCACCAAGCCACTACCAGAAGCAAGATTTAAGGAGTTGTGCATCAAACTCGGTCTTATGGAGATTGATGTGAGCTCCAATGATGAGGAAGAATGAGTCCCAGCTCTCATTCTGTTCTTGATCTTCTGGAGGACGCTGATTACGACTAAGTCCAAGCTCTTAGTTGTTTTTATTTAAGTGGTATCTCTATCTAACAAGTGGTGTCTACTGGCGGAATCTTGCCAGCATAGGCCATCAGTTGAAGCGAAATTGGGTCCCAGCTCCCAATTCCAAGAGAAGAGAAGATTATGCGGAATAAAATTGAGTCCAAGCGCTCAATTTTCCATCTTTCCAGTTGCCAGCTGATAACTGATGGAAGTTTGCCAGCAGCAAGTACTATCAGCAAGTGGTATCAGTTGCTAACTGATGAAGAGGCCAACCAGTTAGGGGGAAGTATGCAACTGGTATATGCTACTGATGACCAGTCATACCAGCTGTCTCAGAAAAGGCGGGATTGTTCAAATCCAAGTAGCGTGTACAACCCTCAGAATTTAATGCGGCATTTAATGCCACATTTAATGTGCACAGTGGCTGCGCAGTCCGACTCTTGGTTGCCACCAATTGTTGCGCGCCACGTCAGCTACACGGCGTAGCCCACGTCAGCACGACCGCGCACGTCGCACAGGGAACCGGGCCTGCTGATGACCGTCGATCCCCGCTTGCTGAGCGTCAATCTTGATCGTCTGATCCTGCATGGACTTGGGTATAAATGCTCGATGCCTTTCGACGGAAAAACCTTTTACGATCATTCAATTTCAGAAACCCTACTCTCTCAAGCTTTCCTTAAGATTTCTTCTGAAATTATGGCTTCATCTTCCCGACAACCAGATGACAACCCACCATCCACATCTTCTTCTTCGTCTGGTTCACCAGACCTACCAGTCGCAGAAGCCCACATGCCGACTTACACTGGCATCACACAGATGGACGATATAGACTACACACTTCCATTCGCCCGCCTGGTTCAGTTGAACAAACCAGCGACCAGGGCTCAACTCTCGAACGCGCAAATCAGGGCGGCGCAAGTTCAGAAAGAAAAAATTCTGAACGAGAAGCTGGCGCGCAAGAATTTTGGAGCGGAGTTGATCGAGATGATCGACCGGGAAGGCCTTCGACAATATCTGACGGCAAGGCCCGAGACCTTCCATCCGCATATGGTGGCGGAGTTCTATGCACGGGCCGTGATTGCTGACGGGAGGAAGTCCTTCACCACTTCCGTCTTCGGCCATCTGATCACTGTCAGCGCCGAATACCTCGCCGACTTGTTCGGATTGAGGAACGAGGGAATGGAGATAGCCACCTACTTCCACAACAATGTAGAGGAGTTCAGGAGGCGATGGGCTCAGTGGAAGAGGGAGGGGGTGACGAGTTTTCGCACTGGAATGCGGAAGTCGGAGATGGACGACTGGTGGCAGATGGTGTGCGACATCGTCGTCAGGATGCTGCAGTGCGAAGTTGGCTCATATGCTGAGTTGAGCCTGCGCAAATTCTCCGTGATGTGCGCGCTGGTGGATGGAGTGGAAGGGAACTGGGGCGAGTTCTTTTTCGGGAGACTGCTGGAGAATGTTGATCGCAACATCAACATTCCAATTGATGGGACGTTCACTCACTCCGTATCCTTTGGGCTGCGGATCAGCCATATTTTGGAGATGGAGATTGGAGATGGAGTGGACCAGGTGGAGCAACTGGTGAGTTCGGATTTCATTCCGCCCACCAAGGAGCAGGCAAAGCTGCCCCGCCCTGACTACCATAAGCCGCGGAGGCTGAAGGGAAAGACAGCAGTCGACCCAGCTGAGGTTGTTTCTGAGGAGGACTCAGAAGACCTGGGAGAGCAAGTGCCAGCTGTGGCTCTCCCTCTGACAGCTGAGGCAAGGGCAGCGCTGAAGAGGAAGATGGAGACGGAGTCTCTCTTCGAGACCATGGAAGGCGCGGTGGCTGAGGCGACTGGTATTCACCCTCGAGACGTACAACTTGTACCAGTCACCAAGAAGCCTACCCACAAGAAGCCCAAGACTTCCCAGCACCAGCAGCCACCATCAGCTGTGGCATATGACCCCGAGTCTGGGAAAATCTCCATCCCAATTAAGCGCAATATTTTGGGCCTGACTGAGGAGGAGACGCTGGAGAAGATGACTCGCAAGCGCAAGCGAGTCATGACCAAGGCGCAGAAGGCTGAGGAGCAAGCCAAGAGGGCAAGGAGTGCTTCCTTGGTGAGGAAGAAGCAGGCCCAGGCACGGCTCAAGGCTTTGGCCGACCAGCGAAGATTAGAGGCTGAGCTGGCAGCCCGCGATGAAGCCTTTGCAAAGGTGCAGGCTGAGCATGAGGCCAGGCTCCAGGCAGAGCTAGCTGAGCAGATGAGTCTGGCGGCCAAGGGCAAAGGAAAAGCGCTCGAATCCACAAGTGCAAGGCCACCAGCACCAGCTCCAGGCGAAATCTTATCTGAAGAAACTTTTGGACGCCTGCTGGTGATGGGCGCTGACAAGGATGTACTATCCCTTGTGGATGAGTACCAGCCGGAGGAGGAAACCGCTGATGTCCCTCCACCCGTGCAAGGGGGTGGTGGAGGTGACGACGTCCCACTGGCCGCGCAAGGGAGTGCCAGTGGAGGAGAAGAAGAGCGGGCGACCACCCCGGTACAACTGGCGAGCTTCTCGGATGTCAGTTCTGAATTCGAGGATGAAGAGGAACCAAGGGCTGAGGAGCCAGAGCAGGAGCCAGCTACGGAGGTGGTTCATCACTCAATGGTGCAGAGGATGGAGCCAAGGGACTTGTTCCCAGACTTTGAAGATAAGGCTCAAGTTTCTGCCAGTCGCCCCCGATCCACAGATGCCTCGACATCAACTTCCGGGCGACCAGCAGCATTCCCTACACCACCAGTTAGGCGTGCACGAACTGAAAGGCGCCCTTATATGCTCTGCATCCAAGAGCATCAACTGGTTGATGAGGATACCTTCCAGGCTCGAGTGACAGGGGTGCACCGGTGGGAGCAGCGCGGGGAGATGGCATTTTATAATTCAAGAGTACCAGAGCCATCTGCATTCAACATCATACCCTTCAGCGGACTCCCCCACCAGTCGA
>JAPKLW010005220.1:0-22011 GCA_026898455.1 Plectranthus barbatus
TCCTTATATTTTATAAAATGTCATGTTGGTTTGATTTTGAGCTATTTTTTCCAGAGTTCATATGTATTTAAGTTGTTTACGGAGTATGACGATGTTTTGAATTGCATTAATTTGATACTTTGCACTAGAAGGATGATAGAACGTGAAGATGCAAAGTATAACACATCTGTGTTTAACATTGGTGGTGTTAGAATTGACTGAGTCAATGATTATGTTTAACACCTATATATGTTTAACATCTGCGTGTTAGACTTTGCTGAGTAAATCTTATCATTCCTTATTTATTCGTATTTAATTATTTTTGGATATTTAGTTCATTCTAGGATAGATATATATTTTATATAGATTTGGAATGAATAGGATTTGATTTAAAGATATATTTGATAGATATACTTCCCAATCTTTAAAGATAGATTCATATCTTTGACATATCTTCCTCTAGTATTTGCAGTTGAGATATTTATGCAGATATACATATCAAGCACGAGGCTATCCATATCTACACGAGGCTAATCATATCTACACGAGGATGCACTCATCAAAACCTATATAAAGGGTGTTGGTATGCGAAGGAAAGTTGGACGACCTACACTATTCATAGAGATATATTATTCAAGGCGTTCCAAATGCTATGGTGCGAAGAGAAGGTGGACGACCTATATTATTCATCGACATATATTAGAGAAGGCATTCCCACCTTCAACAAGCGTTGCCCGTTCGTTCAACTAGCGAAGCCATTCAAGTCGAAGAAGGATCCTACCTCCGGAGAGTGAATCCAACGGTAGAGGAGTTTTGAGGATTGAATCGCTAGTTCGTAAATACGGTTTGTTCATAGTTGTAGTCTCTACTTCTATGTAAATTCAAGTTTCTTCGAGGGAGTGAACCGAGAAGAGGTTTGGATATTTATTATTTCGATTTTGTTGTGTAAACTTCATTATTATAGTAAAATCTATTTTTGGCCGTGTGCTCACACGAGTTTAGAAACTCTAGACTCGTGAAAAATAATTCTTTGTGTTTGCGTTAAATTTTTGTTGCATGTTAAACTTTGAATGTGTCAAACTTTGACTTCTCTGACATTCTGTTTATCAATACTCTGTTAGTCAGACATACTGAATTCTGCAGGGTTTAAAACTTTGACACCTCGATGTTATAGTAAACTCGGGCACTAAATTCTTTCAATTGGTATCAGAGCCTACTTCTTGACGGACTAAGTTGTTTGTTCCTGAGTGCAGTTTACTATGATAGGTTTTTCAAGCCTTGCTTGTCGACCACCCATTCTGGAGAGTAATGGGACCAACTACTCTCTGTGGAAGTCTTGAATGAGGATATACATCAAGTCTTTAGACGAACAAGCGTGGATTACTGTTTTGCATGGTAGGAAACCTCCAAAAACCACAATTCAAGATCCGAAGGATGCTGCTAAATCCATTACCAAACTTAAACCTGAAGGACAATGGAGTGTTGAAGAACGACTTAACTCTAACTTTAACACCGAAGCTTTTAATGCTATACTAGTTTCTTTGCGTGTTGGTTGTTTCAGGTTAGTATCGAGATGCTCGGAAGCACGAGAAGCCTGGTTCATACTTCTAGAGAAATTTGAAGGAACTGACAGTGTTAGAGAGACTAAGATGCGATTACTCGCTATTAAATTTGAGACTCTCAAGATGCTGGAAGAAGAAACAATTTCCTCTTACTTTGAGAAGATAGAATCAATGGCAAACAAAGCTCATGTACTAGGTGAACCCATCAGCAATAAGAGACTTGTCAACAAGATGTTAAAGTCGCTGCCAGAAAAGTTTAACACCATGATCACTGGAATCAAAGAAGCGAGAGATGTTGAAACACTAGAGATTGCTGAACTGGTAAGTATTCTAACAATTTATGAGATAAATCTGAAGGAACAAAAAAGAAGAATACAAGGCAAAGAACATAGCTCTTCACGCTGGAAAAGCTGGAAGGGAGACATCTCCAAGTTCAACATATGCAACCTCTCAAGAAGATGAATCTGATGTTGAACTTCTAGATGAAGATAAGTCAAATCATGTTTTACTTACTAACAAGTCAATAAGTTTGTCAGATCCATGAGAGATGATATGGGAAACTCAAACTACAGCAAAAGAAGTTCAACACATATCTCTGCAGTGTCAAACTTCTCAAACCGCTCAACTAATTCATCAAGGAAACGAAGTGATGGATCAGTAAATAAAGAGATATATTCTTTTAAGAGGATTATTGATGGTGTGAAATGTCATGGTTGTTCTGGAATAGGCCACTATGCAAATGAGTGTCCAACTCTTTTGAGAAGGAGAAAGTCTAACTTCAACACAACCTTCGATGATGAATCCGAAGACGAAGAAGGAGATGATGAAAAAGAATGTATGGATAATGATATAGAGATCACAAAGGCTGAAAAAATTGAAGAAGAATCTACAGAAGAGATGAAGGAAAAAGATGCTGATATATCAGACTTCAACATTCTGCCCCTAGAAGATGCTCCAAATTGTTATATGCAAACTGAGAATGAACATTCTAATGTTGAACTTTGTTCTGTTGTCAGGAATCAGGAATGTCAGACTTACATGATCACAAATAGCGACATTGGTCAAATATGCCACTACTTGGGAGACAAAAGGTGTGAAGAATGGAGCAAGGAATTGTCAAAGCTTAAAGAAGTAAAACTAGTACTGAGACGACAAATTTCAAGGTTTGAAGTTCTTTTAACTCATAAGAATCAAGAAGTGGATGTGCTGAAGATCAAGGTATGTGAAATTGATTTTATGTTTAAGACTAACAATGGTAAGTCGAAATTGGATGAGATTATGTCTATTAAACATTCTGATGGTTGTGCATTAGGTTATGAAAAGGTTAATTATGTTATGTTAAAGTCTGAAAAAAACTTGATTAAATTTTCCAGAGAAGAGTCTGACATCACTAAGCAACGTGTCAAAGATACATCTAAGGTGTCTGTGTATTATTACTGCAATAGATTTGGGCACATAAAACCTTTATGTTGATTTAGAATTGCTGATAAGAAAAGGAAAATTAATCAAAGATGCGATAAAGAGGATAAAACATGCCTAGCTGTGTATACTTTCCTAAATACTAATGTTGCAGGTACTTGGTACTTTAACACAAGTTGTTTTAGCCATATGTTATGTAACAAATCGTTTCAGACTCACTTCATTTTTATAAGTGGAGATATGGTTACTTGTGGAGAAGGTGCTAAAGGAAATATCACTATCAGGTTTGATATATATGTATACAAGGTGTATGATAAATCTAATAATTGCCTCATCTTTGAAAGTAGATCAAAAGTTAATTATTATCAGATTGAACAGCATAGGAAGATAGGACATGAAAATGTTCAAGGAATTCAGAAACTTCTCATCTATAATGCTGCAAAAGATATTCCACAACTGAAGTTCAACATACTCAAGTTCGACATGGAAAAGTTCAACATGGTTAAGTTCAACATGGTGAAGTTCAACGTGGAAAAGTTCCACATGGTCAAGTTCAACAATGTAAAGTTCAACACGGTCAAGTTCGACATGGAAAAGTTTGACATGGACTACATCAACATTGTCAAGTTCAACATGGTCAAGTTTTATATGGACAAGGTCAACTTGGTCAAGTTTAACATGGACAAGGTTTGTGATTCACGTCAAAAAGGTAAACAAACTCATACATTTCATCTCATCTTGAGTATGACTAACTCTAATGCTTGCTTTGGTCTGCTGCATATGGAATTAATGGGTCTTATACAAGTAGATAGTGTTGGAGAGAAAATGTATGTGTTAGTTTGTGCTGATTATGACTCTAGATTCACTTGTATAGAATTCTTGAAAGTAAAGTCCGACACCTCAGAACTTTTCAGAAAATCATATAGGAGACTTATAGAACTTTATCATGCTGATGTCACTAGAATTAGAACTGATCATGAGAGAGAATTGGAAAATATAGACTTCTCTAGTTTGTGTGAAAGAAAGGGGTTATCTCATAAGCTCTTAATACATAAAATACTTCAACTGAATGATGTTAAAGAATGCGTGAATAGCACTCTATACTCTAAAAGCTTGTCTAAAAGATTATTGGTTAAAGTTGTTAACACTACTTGCTATTCAAATAGAGTTTTATTTACTGCTTGCTATTCAAATAGGGTTTTGTTGAAAAGAAAAAAGCAAAATCTGAAACATATGCATGTTTTTGGGAGTATGGGTTATATTCTATATAATCATGATTATTCTACTAACTTTGACTCCAGGTACAACGAAGCTTTCTTTCTTAGATGTTCAAGCAATAAAAAGGTTTATCGCGCGTTTAACCTACATACTAATACTATCCAAGAATCTGCCAAAGTTGTGTTTGATGATACAGGAACCTTACTAGATAAACAAGACGTGGAAGATACATCTCATCTCATAGATAATGGCATAGAATCAGTTACTGAGACAAGTACAAATGTTAGACAAACAACAAGTCCAACATCAACTCCAGACTCTGACACTGACAAAGAGGAGGATCTAGTTACTCGTAGTTCAAACTATGACAAGGAGGAAATCTGTGACACCCTGGTGTCAAACTCGGAAACTAGATAACCACCTCTTCGAAACAAAAGGAATCATCCTCAGTTTCAGGTCATTGGAAGTATTTTTGAAGTAGTACAAACTCTCAAGAAAACCCCCATCAATTGCAAAGAGATGGTAAAAATGTTCTGTAAGTTCAACATCTTCCACTATAGTTGTTATCTATCTCAAACTGAACCTAAGCATGTATCTGAAGCTTTAAAATGAAAATTGGATATTGTCTATGCATGAAGAGTTAAGTCAATTTGTTTATAATGATGTGTGGACCTTTGTTCCTAGGCTTAAAGATAAAAGCAAAATTAGAACTAAATGAATATTTAAGAATATACCTAACTTTCTACTTAATTTAATGTTCAACAGAGGTAATATGGGTAAGGCTCTCCTTGTTAAACATACTGATAAGAACTTTATAGTTGCTCAAGTTTACGACTTACTGTTTGGGGCAACTGATGTTAGACTTATAGATGACTTTGTCACAATAATGTTTGACATGTTCGAAATTAGTATGGTATGAGAGTTTAACTACTTCCTTGGATTCCACATTAAGCAGTATAGTGACGATTTTTCTATTTCTCAATCTAAGTATGCTCAAGGTTTAGTAAAAAGATTTGGATTAGGGTCTGTAAAATATATGAAAACATTAATGAGTTACAGTGTCAAACTTAGCAAAGATAGTAGACATGTTAGTGTTAAACCTACTGATTGTTATAGAGTGATAGATAGCTTGTTATACTTTACTGCCAAAAGACCAGATATTCTTTCTAGCGTTGATGTTTATGTTAGATACAAGTCTGACCCCAAAAAAACTCATATGAAAACTGTTAAAAGAATCATTCGATCTATATCTGGAAATTCAAATATGAGATTATGGTATACAAAAGATACTGGTACTAACATTACAGGTTATGGCTATGCTGATTATACAAGAGATGTTGATCACAATGGTAATATGAAACAAATGTTTGAAGACTACTGTATGTTTACTGAAACTTTAACACTGTTGTGCAACAATGCTAGTTCTAGTGTGATTTCTAAAAACCATATCCAACATCCTAGAACTAAGCACATGGATATTCGACACCACTTTATTAGAAATTTAGTGGAAAATGATCTTATTGCACTTAAATACATTCTTACTAAAGATTAAATTACTGATATGTTTACAAAGATCCTTGACTTTGAGAGATAGAATTGTGAGGTAATACATGCTGAATTTGTCTATGTGGAATATATTGAATGGTGAGGTAATACATGCTGAATTTGTATGTCACAAGCTAAGTACTGGAGATAGAATGTTATTAGGAACACTATCTCTGTGGAACATGGCACATGACATTGTTCTTTATCAGATCGTTTGTTTTATACGGTATAACATTCTGATGTTAAAGTTTGAAGGCTTGCAGTTTCTGTTCGTTTCTTTCCTTATGTTATATATAAAAAAAACAAAAACAAAAACAAAAAAAAGAGAGAAAAAGAAAGGAGTCTTTTATCATTGTTGAGTTTTTTGGTGTCACAGTTTGGTCAGAGGTTTGAATGTGTTAAAGTTGATGTTACAGTTTCCCTTTTCTCGTTATGAAGTGAGCGTGAAAGTTAGTGGGCTGAATCTCGAAGATGTTGGATAAAAACTTTTCATAAAATCTTAAGCTTTTCTTTCCTGCAATCATTCAAGGGGAGAAGTATTTGGTTTTTATATCTGTGGAAAAGTTTAATCTTTAATCTTTTATGGTGCAGTCTAATATTTCATTGTGCAGGAGGAATAGAACTCAATTACAAATGCTGAATATTACGAGTATTAAGCTTAAGGGGGAGACTGAATTTCGAATATAACTGAATTACAAGTATTGTGTTTGGAATGCTTACAGGAATGATAAGCTTAAGGGGGAGATTGAAGATGCAAAGTATAATACATCTGTGTTTAACATTGGTGGTGTTAGAATTGACTGAGTCAATGATTATGTTTAACACCTATATATGTTTAACATCTGCGAGTTAGACTTTGCTGAGTAAATCTTATCATTCCTTATTTATTCGTATTTAATTATTTTCGTATATTCAGTTCATTCTAGGATAGATATATATTTTATATAGATTTGGGAACGAATAGGATTTGATTTAAAGATATATTTGATAGATATACTTCCCAATCTTTAAAGATAGATTCATATCTTTGACATATCTTCCTCTAGTATTTGCAGTTGAGATATTTATGCAGATATACATATCAAGCACGAGGCTATCCATATCTACACGAGGCTAATCATATCTACACGAGGATGCACTCATCTAAACCTATATAAAGGGTGTTGGTATGCGAAGGAAAGTTGGACGACCTACACTATTCATAGAGATATATTATTCAAGGCGTTCCAACTGCTGTGGTGCGAAGAGAAGGTGGATGACTTATATTATTCATCGACATATATTATACAAGGCGTTCCCACCTTCAACAAGCATTGCCCGTTCGTTCAACTAACGAAGCCATTCAAGCCGAAGAAGGATCCTACCTCCGGAGAGTGAATCCAACGGTAGAGGAGTTTTGAGGATTGAATCGCTAGTTCGTAAATACGGTTTGTTCATAGTTGTAGTCTCTACTTCTATGTAAATTCAAGTTTCTTCGAGGGAGTGAACCGAGAAGAGGTTTGGATATTTATTATTTCGATTTTCCTGTGTAAACTTCATTATTATAGTAAAATCTGTTTTTGGCCGTGTGGCTCTCACGAGTTTAGAAACTCTCGACTCGTGAAAATTAATTCTTTGTGTTTGCGTTAAATTTTTGCTGCATGTTAAACTTTGACTTCTCTGACATTCTGTTTATCAATACTCTGTTAGTCAGACATATTGAATTCTGCAGGGTTTAAAACTTTGACACCTAGATATTATAGTAAACTTGGGCACTAAATTCTTTCAGAACGAGATAAGACTGATAAAATTCGCAAAATGTTTGATGTTGCAAGAATAACGACGCATCTTGCTAACTCAGCAATCGTTGAATTCTCTATTTAACAACGGCAACCAATAGTCTGCCAGTCCCAACGCCAATCTCGTTTTACCTGGTCGACGATTGTGTTTTATTTTCAAATTTAAATTATTCTCCATATTTTTTTTATCATGTACTACCTAGGAATATATACACGGTTCCAGAATTTTATTATATAGAGACTTTTGTTATTTTTTGAGTTTTTGCGAGAGAACAGAGAACCAAGATTGTGAAATAGTACGGAAGCTTTCAAGATTCAGAATTGAAGATTACAATTTTTAAAATCTATTTTTCTATGTTATTCTGTATTTTTCTTTTCTTGTACGTTGATGGAATTTAGCATGTCTGACATGATATCCATTGGATTCTAGGATGTGAATATGTGATGAATATTATGCAAGTTTATATTTAATTAGATTTACATTATTCACTTGATATAGTGTCCATTGATGGTAAATTGATTGGTTATTCTTGAATTAAAAGGCTTAGATTAAACGAGAGGTCTAGATTAATTGATAGATAGCAGAATAATTAGACATGATTAATTGAATATCTCATACGAATTTAATTAATTGTAATTTTCAAAATCAGAGGTTTTTAGAGTAAAAACTCTTTCTGCACATCTGAGAGGTGTTTTTTAGAATTTTTTTTCCATATTATGATGTAATACTCGAGAGAGATATCTGATAACATTTTGTGATTAACTCATGTGTTGGGAATTAAATTGGAGTTGAGTTGAATAAATATTTTGCATAATTGTTCATTGTAAGTGGATAATCCTGAAATCTTATTTTTTCCATATTCTCTTAATTACTCCTTTTTATTGTTTATTTCAATATTGCCTAGTTTAATAATCTAATCATTTTTCTAAGTTTCTAGATAGTAGTAAAATATCTGCGTAATAGGGCTCAGTTTAATTCTGCAATCCTTGTGTTCAATATTTTTATTACTTGACAATATCTACAGTGGTTTGTACACTAGCTTGCATAATAATGTATTGCAAACCATGCTATCAAGTTTTTTGCACCGTTATAAGGGATTGCATAGATTTATAATTGACATTATTTTTTATATTAAACAACTAATCTAGAATTTATTTTACGCAAATTTTTTCTTTTATTTTCCTTGTTGATCACTCTAGTTCAAGCTAACTAAATTGTTAGGCCCTCCACTTGAACATGTAAATTCAGATATCAAAACTACTTGTTGTAGGAATTCAGCTAGAAGAAGACTAGTACTCCCTCCGTCCCGGTCAAATTGTCCACATTTGACCGGGCACGATAACCAATGCTTGTGAGTGATAGTGGGAGTTAGTGGGATGAATATTTTATTGATGAGTGTAGAGAATTTGCTATTTTAGGAAAGTGGACTAATATTGTGGGACAGACGAAAAAGGAAATGTGGACAATTTACTTGGGACGGATGGAGTATTTACTATGGTTGAGTCAGCCAGGTTGACTATCAAAAAACACAGATTGTAGAGTTGCGTAGGCAATTGGAAGTTGTTAACCTACAATTTTAGCAAACGATAGTTAAAGTAGCAGTGCACGGAGGCGGATCCACACTAGGGTTAGGGGGGGCTGGAGCCCCCTAGCGAGATTTTTTTTTCGTTTTTATATTATCGTAATTGAAATTTTCTGGACTATCCTTGAAATTTAGTGCAGACCCAAATAAAAATTCAGCTCCCATCACAGAGATTTTCTAGTTCCGCCACTGACAGTGCATGAGCAGACTATTAACGAGATGTATGAGCACATTACTTGAAACCCTTAATTCATTTGTAATCGGTCAATTTCATATGTTATGTTGTAAAAAGGGGCACCAACTCGACAAACAAAAATAAAGCAAAATATATTTAAATATAAAGTCGTATCAATACAGGTTCAAGGGTACTTTTCGAAAAATAAATTAAAAAACTTATGGTAATTTTAAGAGATCGATGAAAATTAGTTGTTTTGTCACCATCCATCTGCATCGCTTGAAATCTCTAACTGTGAGAAGAGATGCAGGTAAAGCCAACATTTATGCTAGATTAGATTTTGTGTGTGTGCATGTTTTAGAGGGAAAAACTAATTTAATGTAAATTGCATGATAGAAATCAAGAAGTTTGAAATTATAAAAAGAATCAACGGTGGAGTTTTAGTCGTTGCACGGAGGAGAGTAGTTGAACTTGACAATCACCATACAAATAACAAACCAAAACTCTCCAATATAATTGATATTATGTCTCTATCACATCATTATCCAACATATATAATTTGATTTAATAGTCTCAAGAAAATATGTATACACTCACTAAATTTGACATTTTCTTTTACATCAAATCGACAAAAAAATGTCATAAATGAAATATTATAAAAATAATGTAGACGCCGTCGAGAAAAGAAATAAATTAATTAAAGATTATTATTGATTAAGAATTCGAAAGATTAATTTTCAATTCAGGACTTGAAGGATCACAAAAATTTTCAATTCAGGATTCGAAAGTCATTAGATTCTAAATTAAAGATTTCAGTATCAGGTTCTGAATTGAGAAATGTATGATCTTTCGGGTCTTAGATTGAAAATTTATGTTTTGGGTCATGAATTGATAATTAAACTATCTTTTAGTAAACAATTAACTATATATTGTGTGTGATATATATCTATAAACATTTCATGGCCTCTGAAAATCATGAACCCTGAAATGGCTGCATACACTATCTCACTATGGTTTATCATAAATCTCATCATCGTATATCCGATTCCAACTGGAGCCCAACAATCCTTCAACCAAAACGTGACTACAGGATCATTCATCGTCGCAAACGCCGGCGGAAGTTCGGCCTGGACATCCCCTTCCGGCGAATTTGCTTTTGGCTTCAAACAGGTGGCGCCGGGACTCTTCTTGCTCGCCATCTGGTTCGATCAAATACCCGAAAAAACCGTAGTTTGGACCCCCAACCGCGACGGTCCAGCTCCGTTAGGGTCAAGAGTCTATCTCTCTCCACAAGGAGCGTTGGAGCTGAGTGATCAAGCAGGCCGACAGATATGGGCTGCTGATTATAACATGGCTAGATCAGGTACGACGGCCCACGGCGCGATGCTCGACGACGGTAACTTTGTGATCGTCAGCAACGCTTCGGCCATCTTGTGGCGGAGTTTCGATACTCCGACCGACACTCTGCTACCCGGCCAGGTTCTGAACATAGGCGGTGGTCTAGTTTCAAGCTTCTCCGAGAAGAACTACTCGAGAGGAGGATTCAAGATGGCTATGCAAGCTGATGGGAATCTGGTTATCTACACCAGAAGATTTCCCTTGGATGATAACAACACACCGTATTGGTTATCAAAGAATTACGGAGCCGGATTCCGGTTGATCTTCAACCAGTCCGGCAGCATCTACGTCGTCTCACAGAATGGAACCATGCATGGGAATTTGTTCGGCAACAGATCAGCTCTAGTCAGCCAGTCTCGGCAGAGACTGACGCTGGAATACGACGGCGTTTTCCGGCACTATGTGTATGAGAATTCTTCAAAAGCTTGGTCTGTTCGTGATTTTGTCCCTTCCAATATATGTGTTGATCTCAAGGAAGAACATACGGGAGGCGGCGCTTGTGGTTTCAACGGCATTTGCTCCATGGGAGCTGATGGAAGGCCTAGCTGCGGCTGCCCCGACGGATACTCTTCGAGGGAGGGAAGATTGAATGGTTGCAAACCCGATTTTCTGCAACATAGATGTGATGAGAAATCGGATGAGGATGCTCAGAATTTCAGATTGAAGGTCGTGTACACCACAGATTGGCCTTATGTGGATTATGCTAAGATGCTGAATGTGGAGGAAGAGTGGTGTCGGAATTCTTGCCTTACCGATTGTTATTGTGCTGTTGCAGTATATTATTCCAGAAATTGTTATAAGAAGTCACTCCCTTTCTTCAATGGGAGGGAGGATTCTAGCTTCGATGGAATGGCGTTGGTGAAGATAAGAATAAACACCACCAACACCGACTCACATTCACAGAAGAAAAGCTCCACAGCTCTCATCACAACACTGTCGATCTCATTAGGTTGTTTGCTCTTCCTGTTCCTTCTATTGTCTATCTTCTATTTGAAAAGCAGAAGAAGATCGATGATGGTTGGAGCAACTAGGGTTCATCTTGCTGGAGTGAACATGATAAGAAGCTTCGATTTCAGTGAGCTGCAAGAAGCTACCGGCGGATTCAAGGACAAATTAGGCAGGGGTGGCGGCGCCACAGTGTATAGAGGAGTACTAAAAGATGAAAACGGGGATGAAAAAATTGTTGCAGTTAAAAAGCTCGAGAGGATAGCTAAAGACTCCGATGTAGAGCTGAAAGCCGAAGTGAGCTCAATCAGCAGGACCAACCACAGAAACCTTGTGCAGTTGTTTGGATACTGTGATGAGGGCCAACACAAGATTTTGGTGTACGAGTTCATGAGCAACGGATCTTTAGCCAACTTCCTATTCGAAAGCTCGTCGAGGCCTAACTGGCATAGAAGAATCGAGATTGCATTCGCCATCGCAAGAGGCCTCTGCTATTTGCACGAGGATTGTAGCACACCAATCATACACTGCGACATTAAACCTCAGAACGTGCTTTTGAACGAGTCTTACACTCCAAAAATATCCGATTTCGGGTTAGCCAAGCTTCTGAGGCCTGATCAGACTAGAACCACCACTGGGATAAGGGGGACAAGAGGGTATGTGGCTCCGGAATGGTTCAGAAACATGCCTATAACAGTGAAAGTGGATGTTTACAGCTATGGAATCTTGTTGCTGGAGCTGGTGTGCTGCAGAAAGAGTTACGAAGCAGATGGTGAGAATGAGGAACAAGTAGTTCTTGCTGATTGGGCTTACGATTGCCACCAAGAAGGGGCATTAGATGCATTGGTGGAGGGGGACGAGGAGGCGAAGAGCGAGATGAAAATGGTGGAGAGGTTGGTGATGACAGCATTTTGGTGCATTCAGGAAGATCCAACACTGAGGCCTCACATGAAGAGAGTGATGCATATGCTTGAAGGATCCATTCAAGTCCCTTCTCCCCCAAACCCTACTACTTTTATGAGTTAGTAAGGATTAATTAAGATTTACCATTCAAACTAAATCTAGTCTCCAATGTTTTATTTGTGTTCGAATATGATGATTTGCAGTTGTGTTTTCACTTTTAAATTCAATGGAAATAGATTTCAGCGATAAATTTTCAATTAACAGGGATGTTACAACTTACAAGACTCATATACATCGTAATATAAATTTAATGTTTCATATAAGTTTATAATCTCATGTTTCATGAATTTATAAGTGTATTTAATGAATTCTTTTAATAATTTCGTTAATTATTTAAATATGATGGCTATGGCCTGCAGTCTTCTGACCATGAGATTGTATCATCAGTCCAATAAGAAACAGGGTATTTAGAAGTCTCATTTTAATTGGAGATAAAAATATATATTGATTATTAATTTAAAAGCAACTGGTTACATTATTAATGCATGGAATAGAGGTGGGTTTTAGAACTAAAATTCTCTATCTACCTTGCGAATAATTCAATGGTCTTATTGCCGTCTTAATGTTGTAAGGAAATAAACAATAATAGTGATCTTAAAACACATAAACGAATAAAATATTTGGTTACTCAGCCAAAGCCCAATTTATTTATAGCAAGTGAATCAATCTCACTCCTCTTCTCCCGCCATGTGGGATTAAGGAGCAAATACGAAAGGCTCAACAATCTTCGACCTGGAGATTTTTTAAACACATGATAGTAAATTAAAGCCATACACAATTACTTCAACTTCTCCACATAATTCTCAAAGTGAGGAAGAGTACTAATGTCTAATATGTTAAAAGGTTAATTTAAAATTCTAAAGTGACGATTGAACTTACCTATTTGGAATACTCAAGAAGATACATTTGGAAGATATATGAAGATGAAGATTCATGAATTATTAAATACGTGAACTAGTTGAATACATGAATTTTATTTAATATAGTCAAAATGTCTTTTTATCTATTCTCATGTAAATCCTATATATAAATAGGATTCATGTTCAATCATTTTATAATGAAATTTTTTTACAAACCATTCAAAAAATAGAAATCAATTTCGTTCCTCAAAATAACTTCAATGCTAAATACCCAACATATTTTTGGTATCAAGAGCCACCTTTGCCTTCAAATAATTATCCCATCTATTCAGATGGAAAGCTCCAGCAATGAACAAGCATTCACATATTCACAGCAAGGTGTTCTAATTTTTGGTGAGCAAGATTATGAGCAGTGGAGTGTTCTAATACAAACACTCTTTATATCTCATGATCTATGGAATATTGTTTAAGAGGGATTTATAGCACAAACTCAAGAAGATCTAAATGATCTATCAAGTGCCGAAAGAAGGAGTATAAAGAGAACAAGACCAAATTAAGATGCAAGAGCCTTGTCCTTTATGCACCAAGGGGTGAGTCGATCTATTCTTCCTGCATTACTATGGCCAAAACATCAAAAGATGTTTGACAAATATTGAAGAATCAATTTGGAGGACATGAAAAAGTCATCACAATCAATCTACAAAACTTGTGGTGAGATTTCGATACTTTGATGATGAAAGAAAATGAAAATATGCAATATTTTCTTTCTAAAGTATCTATCATAGCAAATCAAATCTTAGGTTATGAAGAATACCTAGAAGAAAAGAAGGTGACCGAGAAGGTACTTAGATGCCTACCGATGAAGTTTGAGTATGTAGTTGCCGCAATCGAAGAATCTAAGAATTTATCAAAATTGTCCTTGGATGAATTAATGGGATCTCTTGAAGCACATGAAAAAAGAATGAGCAGATTTCTCAAATGTGAATTTGGAATAAGTTCTTCAAGGAAATATTCAAATATCACAACAAGATCGTAACAATGGTGTTGTAACAAAGAATGCTACAGCAAAGAACAAGCAGCCATCATTCAGACCTGCTCAAAGAAGAGGTCGTGGTAGAAACAACAATGCTCCAAGATCTGAAGAATGTTGTCGCATATGCAAAAAAAAAAAAAAAACACAACACAAGTGATTGTCGATTCAAGTGCAAGAGGTGTAGAAATGCAACTCATTCCCAAAGAGATTGATGGTATCAACAAGAAAGTCAAAAGAAAGAAGCAAACTTCATCGAACAAGATGAAACAACTCTTGCTTAAATTCTCAACAAGATGCTGAAAGTATTTGGTTTGTTGATAGTGGGTGTAGCAACCATATTACAGGAAATAAAAATACGTTTGTTGATCTTGATGAGTCTTGTTCATCCGAAGTAAGACTGAGAGATGGTAAAGGGAACAAGATCGCTAGAAGAGGAAAAATATGATTTTTGGTCTTCCTCACATTGACGAACAACATAGTCCATGCGAAGGGTGCATTTTTGGAAAAATGCATCGGTTACCATTTCCAAAGACCACATATAGAGCAAAGGCTCCACTTGAATTAGTGCATGTTGATATTTGCGGGCCCATGCAAACTCAATCTCTCAACAACAATAGGTATTTTCTCCTATTTGTTGATGACTACACCATGATGATGTGGATATACATCATAAAGCAAAAATCTGATAATGTAGCAAGGTTTCAGCATTTCAAAAATCTGGTGGAGAATCAAAGTGGAAAGAAAATAAAAATTCTTCGGTCCGATCATGGAGGAGAATTTATTGGCAACACATTCATGGAGTATTGCAAAGAAAATAGAATCCAAAGGTGACTCACAATCTGTTACAGCCCACAACAAAATGGTGTAGCCAAGCGTAAGAATCGAGCTATAGTCGAAATAGCTCGAAGCATGATGACAGGAAAAGAAATTTCTAAATCCTTCGGGGCTGAAGCAGTTCTCACTGCAGTCTATATATTGAATCGATTTCTAATAATGGCGGTCCCAAATAAAACTCCATATGAGACATGGTACCAAAAGAAACCTCACGTACAACATTTCAAAAGTTTTTAGTTCGATTGCATATTCTCATATTTCATCTGAAAAAAGTGAGAGATTTGATAACAAGGAGAAAAGCTAATCTTCATTGGATATAGTGATGAATCTAAAGGATATCGTTTGCTAAATCTAAAAAATAATAATTTGATTATTTCTCGAGATGTTATTTTTTATGAGAAGGAATCATGGAGTGGGGAAGAATATCAGTCAAAGCTAAAAATGATGGACCCATTTTCTCAATTTTCAAATGAAGAAAGCCAATCCAGTTCCGGAGAAGCTTCAACATCCCCTAAAGTACCAAATTCATAAGCATCTATTTAAGATTTTGAAACTCCACCCAGAAAAGTTCGAAGCCTGGCAGACATCTATGATATAGCAAATAAAGGCACTCTATGCTACAGAACCTGAAACTTATGTTGAAGCATCCAAAATGCATAACTGGAGAAATGCTATGGATGATAAAATAGCCAGCATCAAGAAGAACAGCACGTAGGATCTTGTTGATCTCCCCAAAGACAAAAATGTGATTGGAGTAAAATGGGTCTACAAGACCAAGTTGAATGAAGATGAAACAATCCCAAAAAACAAAGCGATTCGTCGTCATTCATTTGGTCATTTGCTCAATAAGGTGAAATTGGAGAGAAAAAGGGCTCAACTATATCTAATAATGCTGCAACACAGAACAAAACAGAGAAAGTCCACGATATTGATGGCATAAAGTCCAAATTTGGAAGAAGTAGAACATCACAAGGTAAGGTTAATGTCTGCCTCACTAAAGCTTTAACATCTGAGTTGCAACGAAGATTTCATGTTCACTTTCGGATTGCAAATTAAAAAGGGGTGTTGAAAGGTTAATTTAGAATCCTAAAGTGATCATTCAACTTACCTACTTGGAATACTCAAGAAAATATATTTGGAAGATATATGAAGATAAAGATTCATGAACTAGTTAAAATACATGAATTGTATGTAATATAGTCAAAATGTCTTTTTATCTATCCTCATGTAAATCTTATAAATAGGATTCATGTTCTATCATTTTGTAATAAAAAAACTTTACATATCATTCAAAACATATAAATCAATTTCGTTCCTCCAAATTACTTCAATACCAAATACCCAACATAATATTCATATTTAAAAAAAAAAGGCTGAATTGAGAAATACTAGTGGTAAATATAAACAATGGATAAAACATGATCATGCATATCATAACCAAGTTGTCTAAATAGTTCTTCAGTAATATATATTTTTTGTGTAACTCAAGTGCTGGAAGTTTCGCAGACTAGTCTTGAAACGCTTATATTTTGGTATCAATATATTTTTTCTATAACGAGAAGTGAATTACTCATAATAATAATAACAATAATAATAATATTCTTTTAAAGTTAATTCAATTTATTAGGTATCTAGGGTTTTGTACTTAGCCAAGGATCATGGTTTTCTGAGTTCCATCTCTTCAATGGTAGACTTTTGCATGAAGTCAATGCCACTAATTCTGGAAGGAATAAGTATAAGTCAAAATAGAACATGGCCAGTAATAGCTGTATTGGATGAAGATGAACATATAAATATATAAATTTAAATTCCTCGTTCAATCAGTTAAATAGGAAAATAAACAACTCAAAATCGATTCCAAGTAAAATATCAAAACTGGGATTCTCTCACCATCGTTATCGTTGGTGCCATCATTGAGAGCCTGTTCAAGGCAAAACACTTCTATCGTGAATATAGGATCATAATTTTCGGTGACATAAAACTGATTTAATTTATATATATTATTAATTAAAATGATATATGTATTTCTAAATGAAGTATTTACAAAGTCTTTCAAAATTATTGTGAAATAAATATGAAAAACATCAGAAATATATGAATCCTAAACCCCAAATAAAATCATTTGCAAACAGGTTGACAATGCGTGTGTGTCGAGTGGTTATCATATCAACACGATAGTGATACAACCCGTAAAAGACTAGTATAATCACGACCTATTAAGGATATGCTTGGCATGAACACGACACGATTAATAATAAAATCAAAAAAATTATTTATTAATTTTTGGTAACACTAAAACAACACGTGCACAAAATGTTGATCGTGTATAACACGATCTGACACGTATATAACAGAAATATTTCATATCTTTAATGGATCGACACGAAACTATTAAGGCTCAAGACTTTACTATTATGGATATTTTGTGCAGTGTCAAAATTCGCAATCACTATTTACAAGTACATACTGTATTGCATTTAATAATATGAAGTTTTTGTAAATCTAATTAGTTTTTGTCAATGAAAAAAGTTGGTCGTATGTTTGCTTAATTTAAAATAGTTTAATTAATTAATTGAAAAGTGAATAATTTTTTACTTAAATTAAAAAACTTACATAATTTTAATTTTATTTGTATATTTTGTATTAATAACTTATTTTTGTGCACATTCCTAAAAAGTTTGGGTTCACTCTGGTATACAAACAATCATTCCCTTATTACATCAGTGGGACAATTAGGTTGATCGGTCCCAACAATTTGAATAAAGAGAGACAATGCTACATGGAGGTTTACCGGATTCGCCGGTCTCACCGCCGAAGATTTCCTTGCTTAATTCTTCAACCAAAAACTTATAAAAACAAACTTAATTTGGGTTACACCCTATTATCTCAAGCTTCGCATTTGCCTCTGGGAATAAAAGAAAAAATCTGGAAAAAAAAAAAAAAAGGATAGCAATAAATTAAAGAGAAGCAGCAGTAGATGGAACAGAGTTGGTCGTCCTCTTTCATCCAGACCAGAAAGAAGCTAATTGAACCAGATTCTGGTTAATTATTAAGTCAACTGTAATAGTAGTATGATGGATGGAATAAAGGCGCCAAACAGAGTTTCTAGAATCTTCTTCTTCTTTCTCACTGAAGAGTTTGCCTTTAGAGCCGGAACCGGACACGACGTGTTTGATGTACACAAGCCTGGATTCCCAGACACCCTGTAAACACAAAGCAAGTTAACATATTTAAAATCATACTCCATTTTACAAATAGATTCACGATTTTCTTTTTTCTTGGTTACCGTAAGATTAGACCCTTTTTAGTTGATAATGACACTGGAATGGTCCCATTAAACTGGTTATTTTCGAGATTCCTGAAAAAAGAAGTTATTAATTATTTCGCATGTTTGGAGAGGATGATAAACAGAAAACGAAAAAAAATATTTGATTGATGATTTATGTTTAGAAATTAGAACTTACAATACTTGGAGTTTCGGAAACCTCCCAAGAAATTCAGGAATATTCCCTCGCAAGCTGTTATTTGAAAGATTTCTGCAAACTCAAATTATCAAGAATCAACTCGAGATGATTGTGAAGATAAGATTAAAATGATATAAATTTATAGAAACTGTAAAAATGTAGAGATCAATCAATCACATTATTTCAAGAGCATCCATTGAGCTGAAATCCGGAAGCAACCCCGATAGGCCATAGCCAACAAGAGACCTGTCAAAGGAAAATAAATTTCCACAAATTAATCTCCCATAAAGTACTAACTTGGAAATTAAATGTGATATTATTACAGCGTTGTAACTCGTGGTGAAGGATCATCGTAGTTGCATTTGACCCACTCCCATGCATACTCCGGAAAAGGGAGACAAGGATCTCCCGTCCAATCTTGCAACAAACTAAATGTTTCTTGCAGGGAAGCCAAGCCTTGCACTAAACCGATCACAACATTAATATCAGAAGATACAAGCACCAGAACACAAACATATAATAAATATCCGAATCCCTCACCATCTTCCTGGCTGGTGGCATCATAGAAAGCCTCTTCAAGGAGAAATACTTCCATGGCGTTGATGAGAGGGGGGAGTGTGGATCCCTTGTTCGGAACCAGAGAAAACGTGGTATTCTGCGAAACTGAGACATTGCTGGCATACACTTGAGTGCAGTTTCCGTAAGGGGGTAAAACAGGAGTGTAGTAGGGTTGATTGTCCTTGAAAATGGAGAAGGATCGAGTTTGGTTTGGTTTGAGACGAGTGACCTCGGAGAAATACCAGTTGATGTAGACGGTATAATTTACAGAAGGGAATGCCATGTAAAGGTCTATGCTTGAGTTTGGGGATTTCGAAGTAATGGCATTCTTGAGCACAGCTGGTGGTGGCATGTCGTCTGTTAACCCCGCCTCTATGCTCTGAGGGGCGTCGCTCGACACCGGAATCGTTCCATCCGGTGGGAATAAATCACGACCCCAAAATCTGTCGTAGGGATCTTCCGGAAACCTGAATTCCCACCACAAAATTCTCATTCTCATAATATTACATTTAATATTCTCATTTTTAAAAAATTATTTAATTTGTAATTGTAAATTACCAGGCAACAATAATACAAAATATAAAAACTGGACCATGTAATTGAAACACCTTAAAATAGCAATACGGGCCAAATAATTGGATCTGAGGGAGTACATACCCGATGGTTGCATTGGATCCGAAAGCCACCCTTCTCTTGGTATACAACTGAATATTGCCTTTGACAGGGCTATACATGTACGGCTCCAAAACGCGGACTTCCAGGGCAGATATGTATGGAAACAGGCCTGGAATTATCTGAGCAACGCACACGCTGATGGATTCCTTCTTCGTCACATAAATCACTTCAAATCGAGTAGGCGTTGGACCCGAATTATTGACCGTACTCCAGTAGTATCCATCAAATATGAGATCAAACTTGGGAGGGGAGTTCTTGCCATCATAGTTTCCGTATAAAAAGGTGGCGCGTACTAGGACGCGCCCCTGCTTCAGGGAGTCGATGACATAACAGTTCTTGGTTCTGTTGTTGGTGAACACTCTCATTGTATCCAATACATGAGAAGTTGAATTAGTTGGTTGCACGGAATGGGACTCGCCGCCTGTCACGTATTTATCGTCCCCTATCCACACGATCCCGTTTTCGTCTTTGTAGGTGGCTGCTGATGATCCACAGTCAATGCTCACGAACACTGCAAATATAGATCAGATCAAGTTAAGTATTGTCTGGAATGAATGAAAGTTGAAAGGTTAATAAAACTCACCCTGATCAGCTGCTAGAGAGAGAGAGCAGAGAGATAGAAGGAGAGACGACAAGAATGGCAGAATCGCCATTCTTGCAGGACTAGATTCAGTGTGATGGATAGCAGGTTTTGAATGAACAGCGATCCATGGCTTTATAGAGAGCTGCAAATTTCCAAGTTTATTTCTTTATTTCCGAAAGGTGTAGTACAGACTTAGTTAGTTGTCTCTGTCCAATATTTTTGGGTATAATTAATTCTTCTCAAAGTGAGGAAGAGTAATGTCTAATATTCATATAAAAAAAAAGACTGAAATTGACAAATTCTAGCGGTGAATAAACAACGCAGAAAACACGATCATGCAGATCATTACCAAGCATTGAAGTTTTGCAGAATAGTCTTCAAAGGCTTACATTTAATATCAACTAAGTATAGCATTAGTGCGATGCGCGAGAGTAATATTTAATTTTGATGAATTTATTGTTTAATGTTATCATTTTTTTGCATTAATATTTATATAAAAATTATGTTTAAAATAGAAAAAATATAATAATATAATGAGTGTATACAAATGCAATGCATTTTATATATGTTCAAATACTTACATATATATAAAATATATTACACTAATACTAAAATTATTATCATCACTTGCTAATATCTTAAGACTATTTTAATTGTAAACATTAAAATCAATAACATATAATTTATCTTAACCTCTCAAGTAAGGATTGATTTTTATTTTTTTTTACGAAATGTCAACATGTGATAATAATTGTATTTGACTCTTATTAGTAGTCATGATATATGAAATAATAAAAGGTTATTGTAAATTAAATCCTTCCTGTATCACAGATAAGTAAAATAGAGAGAAAATAATAAAAAGAACACGATGGAAAGAAAAATAGAGAATATTATTATTCACTGATGTGTAGAGAATTACAATATCATGTTCTATATATAAGGATGAAATCATATCATCTATAGAAATCTAGAAAGATATGGTATATATCTCTAAAGTATATCTTAAGTAATGTCCATCAAATAAATATGTCTATAACACTTCCCCTTGGACATTACTTTGTTATGTTCATGTCTCGTTAAAAACCTCGCCAAAAATACTATGGGATAAACGTAGTAGAGGAAAAGAGTACATGACATATGTTTATTCATTGTGCTGCATGATCGACTGTAAAATACAGCAGCGAGCAAATAAATTTATAGACCCAAAGGAATGTCGAACTCACAGCGATAGTGCGACGAAATTATCTCATGTACTGGACACAGTTTATCGATTCGCTGTTTGAGTTAACCAATATTTAGAAGAGTTTTTGTTGGTGAATTTGAAAATAACAATTGCAAGAAAGTAAAGAGTTTTGGAAACAATAAAGAGAAACACAGATCCTAGGGCAGATATCCTAATCATCAACATGTAAATATCAATCAACTCAGCAATGGGGAAA
>JAPKLW010005221.1:0-22010 GCA_026898455.1 Plectranthus barbatus
GTTTCAGGTTTGTAACCTTCTTCTGTAGGAATCCTCCGGTATTTATAGCCGAAAGTTTGAAGGCTCAAATTTATTATCCGTTAGAGACAGTTTGGAGAATGTCCAATGAGGAAGTCTCTGTCGACTGCTGCGATTCGTGGGTAGGTGGTGATTTTTCCAGAGATTCTGCACCTGCTCCCATTTTTCTGACATGCGCGCTTCGCTTTTTCAACAGGTGACATCAATTGTTCACCTTTTCGTCGGAACGATAGTCTGTCAGTTCAAGGAATCCTGGACTAGTAAGTCCGAGGTATTAAGACTTGGGTCTTGAGCTTGCAGATTTTAAGGAATCTCCAATTCTTAAAGTCTGTACTTGTCTGTACGTTCCTCTGGACATTTGCTTTGTCTTTTGTGCCGGCTTGGGACTTAGAGATCCATACTGATTGTCGTCATACTTGTAACTCCATGCTTGGTGACATCATCAATCAGTATCCTATTGGTCCCATAAGGGTATGTTTGGTATCTTGGACTAGTAAGACCATATTGGTTAGTCATGTACTTGGTGTGTTCCAAACTTGCCAGTTTAGACTCTCATATCCCAGACTCTTAAGTTCGGTTTGAATTTTTGTCTATTGAGTCACGCGCATTTTGAACTGATTCATTAGTCTGGTCTTCAGATCGACTCCAACTTACAACTCGATAAATAATCCTATACATGACTTTACATTTTTTTTATTAAACTGAAACTAATATAGAGAAACTAAGATGACTTTTACATTCTATGACCCACCAAAACAATAAAATATAAGGAAAACTCTGAAAAATATCTAAAAAATTTCCCCCTTTTTGGTGTGGTCAAAGCCATCACTACACTAAGCTGGTGAGGAGCAAAAATCTTTCCGAGTTTTTACAAGTAAAAGAACTATCAGTCTATAAACTCAAGAAAAGCTCCCCCTCAAACTCAGCCTACTCTACTTAAGATCTTCCCCCTCAAACTAGGAGAGATATTGCTCGATTAAAAAGTTTCCACTTGGTAAAGTTCAGAGCAAAAAAAAAAAAAATCTTAAGTGAGGAGCATAAGCAGAAGTAAATACTTGTGAGAAAGTTTCTCAAGCTTGATGATTACACTAGATCGTGTAAGTTCAGCGAAGACGATATAGATCATTTGTTGGACAAAAAAAGATTGTCATCAACAAGTCAGCTTATCTATATGATGAGTTCAATTACAAGTACATGGATAAACTAACTAAAAGCCTATACAGAGCTATTACAAGCCTACACAAAGCTAATACTAGTCTTGATCTCAAATGAACTGCGGCTCGTGCTGCAAAATCAGAAGAATATCGAATATGGCTTCCTCTCCAGATCAATGCACGGACATCCTCAAAGTGACATGCCAACAATGGGGCATGCAGAAGAATGAGAGAAGAAGCAAAAGAAAACTGAGGAGGAATAGCTAAGACTTTCCTTTCCCAGTTTGAAGAAGGGAACTGCAGGAAGACAAAACATAGTATGAAGTAGGGAGCTGATCATATATTTTGTCCACTTCCTTCTATGTAATACTGTGCAATGACTTGTGCTCGGTATTACAGACTCCGACGGCATAAGAAATATCAGGTCGGCTTGTTGTCAAGTATGAAAGTGAGCCTATAATTCCTCTGTAAGCTGATGGATCCAATGGTTCTCCTTCTTCTCCAGTGTGATCTGTCGCTGGACTGGTGAACCTACAGTCCTAAGAAGTACATCATTTTCCCCATCATACTCATTTGAAAATGACTTTGCATTAGCTGAGAGAATTTCTCACATAGACTCAAATTCTTCAACCCAAAAATAATGTAATCAATGTAGATCTGGACCAGTAAGATGTCTTCATCATCTTTGATAAGGAACAAGATCCTATCAATTTTACATTTTCTGAATCCGTTCTTCAGTAGAAATTAGGAGAGGGTCTCGTACCAAGCTCGCAGTGCATGCTTCAGCCTATATAATGCTTTCCACAACTTGTAAACTTGGTTGCCTTTTTCAAAACCTGGAGGTTGCTCCACATATACTTCCTCCTTCAATTCACTCTTCACGTCCATTTGATAGACCGTGAACCCATGGTATGCAACATAAGCTAAAAGTAGCCAAATAGCCTCCAGTTTGGCTATGGGGGCAAATGTTTCATCGAGGTCAATCCCTTCGCACTGTGCATACCCTTTGGCAAAAAGTCTGGCTTTATTTCCGACTATGTTACTAGCTTCATCTTGCTTGTTCTTGAATACCCACTTGGTACCAATCACAGACTGATGTGATGGACGATCTACCAAGTCTCAAACGTGGTTGCAAGTGAATTATGCAAGCTCCTCTTGCATGACATTGATCCAGTCAACTGATTGAAGTGTGTCTGCTACCTTCGTTGGTTCAATCTGAGAGATGTAGCAGGTCAGTAGAGCACTTCGTTGTCTGGTTTGAACCGGATTGGCGACATTATCCTGTACATCATCTTCTGAATGGTTGCGAAGTCATTTAGGTCTCTGAAGCTTGTTGACTTGGACCGGTTGGATGAATAACGAAGTGAACTCCTGCGACTGACACATTAGTGACGAAATAATCCTCTGAGATGATTTCATTCCCTAACATCTGTGTGTCTGTGCCTTGGTCAGTCTAGAATGGAAGCTGAGTCTGGGCTCTGGAAGATTGCCCTTCGTCAGCCGAACTCGTTCAGCCTGGACTCCATCTTTAGTCTGCAATTCGTCTTCAGTCTCAACTTTATCATCGACATCAGTCTAAGCGTGAACGACTCCAGTCCTAACTTCACAATCTTCAGTCTGGCGTTCTGGACCGCTAGTCTGAGTTCCTGGGTCTTCATAAACTTATTCAGAATCGTCAGCTTGGAAGACATCAAATTCCCCCTTGATTTATGCTTTCTTTTAGGGATTTTAAATTCAAGGTCTCAACATGATCGTTTGCATCATCGACCCTCTCAATTTTTTGATGGCCTATCGAGGGTGTTGGTTGAGAAGATGATTCCTTCATAGATCTAGTCGAGACTGTTGGTTTATCATTGACAGAGTTCGTTCCCGATTACTCATTGGCATCACTGATCTTAGGAAGGTCTTCTCTCAGCTCTTTCACAGTCCTGCGCACCAAAGTAGCCTCATCAAAGATAACATTACATATTATCTCCACAACTTTGGTAGTCTTATTAAATACCTGATATCCATTGTGAGAAGGGTGCCCGTATCCAAGAAGCACTCCTTAATTAGCTTTGGGAGAAAATTCATTTAATTTAGACTTGCCATTGTTATGAATATAACATAGAGAACCAAAAGCACGAAGATTAGCTAAGGAGGGCTTACGACCATGATGTATCTCGTATGGGGTATTCTGAAATCTTTCATTGATACCGCTTCGGTTTTGAGTGTAGCAGGCCGTCATCAATGCTTCGCCCCAAAACTTCTGACCCAAGCTGGTCTCAGCCAGCATGGTCCGGACTGCTTCATTCAGTGTCCGATTTCTTTGTTCTACTAGCCCATTCTGCTGCAGAGTTCTTGGTGTTGATCGCTCGTTCTCAATGCCAGCTTCCGTGCAAAAATCCATCAGTGGGTCGTAGCAAAACTCTGTCCCATTGTCGGATCAGATCCTCTTCACTATCACCTCTCGCTGGTTGTAAACTCGCATGATCGGCTCGTGTAGGATGATCTTCACCTCGTCCTTGCCTTGAGAAGCTTTATCCAGGTATAGCGTGAGTAGTCATCCACGACTACTAGAGAGAATCTTTTGCCTCCAATGGTTGGGGGAGTCACTGGACTGAATAATTCCATATGAAGTAACTCTAGCACTCGGGTAGTACTTGGGCTGATTGATTTGTTCTTGAAGGAGGCCTTGGTCTGTTTCCCTTGCTGACAGGCTCTTCATACACCTTCCTTCTTGAACACTAGTTTTGGTAGTCCTTTTACCAGTTCGTGCTTGGCTAAGTGATTGATCGTCTTGAAATTCAGGTGGCTTAATCTCTTGTGCCATATCCATTTAATCTCTATCGAGCTAGTAGCCACGAAGCACGAATCAGTCTGCCCGCTCAGCCAGTTTATAACATAGAGTCCACCTTTGCAAAATCCCCTCAATTTTATGTCTCCAGAAGCTTTGTATTGTTTTGGTGGGTCAAAGAATGTAAAAATCATCTTAGTTTGTCTCTAGATTAGTTTTAGTTTGATAAAAAAATGTAATGTCCTGTATAGGATTATTTATCGAGTTGTAAGATGGAGCTGATCTGAAGACCAAACTAATGAATCAGTCTGGAATGCACAAGACTCAACAAATGAATGTTCAAACCGAAATTACGAGTCTGGGATATGAGAGTCTAAACTGACAAGTTTGGAACACACCGAGTACGGGAGTAACTAGTACGGTCTTACTAGTCCAATATACCAAAATTACCCTTATGGGACCAAGCGGATACTGATTGATGATGTCACCAAGCATGGAGTTAAAAGTATAACGACAATCAGTATGGATCTCTAAGTCCCAGGTCTACGCAAGAGACAAAGCAAATGTCCAGAGGAACGTACTGACAAGTACAAACTTTAAGGATTGGAGATTTCTTAGATTCTGCAAGCTCAAGACCCAAGTCTTGATACCTCGGACTGACCAGTCTAGGATTCCTTGGACTGACAGATTGTCGCTCTGACAAAAAGGTGAACAGTCGCTGTTCATGTCAGAAAAAAGGGAGCACGTGCGAAATATCTGGAAAAAGCACCACCTATACAAGGATATTTCTAACAAATTCTCAGCTCTATCGAACATCAAGCTATTTGGTTCTAGACTACTAGGACTAAAATTTTCTTGGACCAAAATATCTCAACCTTAATATACTTTTAACTCGATTTAATTGTGTCAACCTGAAACCAACTAAATTTGTATCCTTAATATTAATATAGATATTGTTAATGGTGGGAATTTATGAGGCTATTTTAAATAAGAATACTTGATAATTTAAAATAGGAAAATACAAATAATATGAAGTAAATGTTTGATTTAAAGTAGAACTCGAAATGCCTTGCTTTCATTGCTATATTTATTGCTAGAATTCAATGTGTCTATTACAATAAATGCGGATCCTATTTAAAGAAATCCAATTGATCATATGTCTTTTCGCCAAGGGTCGCGCCACTTCGGTCGAACAGCTGGCTTGAACGGTCATGCCTGTTGGATTGAGCTGCCTTGGCCGACACCTCATTAGCTTGTTGGTTCGAGCTGTCCTTTAAGTAGCTCGAGCATTCCCGAGCTTGGCAACATCCTCTCGGCAAAAAGTCTCCTTAATTCGAGCTATGCTCCTTGGAGATTTATAATTTTCTGTGGATTTGGACCTTTTTCTTTGATGGACTCCAAAAATGGGCTTACTCATTTTTGGGTCACAACAATAGCCCCCTGGCTTTCATCCGAACTCCTTTAGAGTTCGGCAAAGCCGAAGTGCTTGACTTTGATCTTAAATGATGTATTTTCCTGCTAAACATTAAAGAAAAAAACAACTTTTCTCCCCTACCCCGAAGTGTATTCGAGGTTGTTAAGGAAGTAAGGATTTTTCGTAATGAGCGACAACTCTCTTTTAAATGCGACATTCGTCTTACAATCCTTCCCTAGTTTTTTGGGAGATGTACAGGAATATTCTGCGATGTTCATCTTATAATTACTTTCGAACCCGTGACAGGCTAAGTCCAGCTCGTCTACAAAGAATGCTCTCTGCAGGATTTTGAAAATGACATGTGATCCCTCACAAGTCAATCGAGGAGCGACCTCGAGCCCATGGGCATGCCATGCCGAAATAGACCCTGACTGTTTACTGGGTTAATTGTTTCGGATTCATAGCCTTCGGGGAACTTTACAGATAGAAGTTCTATCGACTTCGATATCCTAAGTTCCTCGGAAATTGTTAGCTGACCCAGCCAAGGGCATCAATGCCAGATTTTTCTTCTTTGTTAATCAATCAAATTTTTGCTCGATCTTATTTATGTTCGAACTTGTTTACCGAAGAACGGCCTGTTCGAATTAGTATTTTCAACTTACTACCCCCGACCAAATTATTGTCCGAGAAAAAAGCTTTTTTTAAAGTGTTGGCCGAACAACTTCTTGTTCGAACCAACTTTAGTTCGAACTCATTCTTTTGCTCGAAGGCGATTAGAATTCTCCTGGGCGGGCTTTTTGAATTCCCCGATTTGTTGATTTCAAAGGTCGGGCACGAATTTCAATGCAAACTTTTCTATAAATACCCCAATTTTTCATTTTTACTTTTACCTCTTGCACCTCGGATATCCTCTTCGGACCAAGACTTTTTACCTCGCTCGTTCGATCCTTAACTCAGGGTTAGTTTACTTTTATCCGTATTACTTTCCTTGTGATATTATGAGTAGTTTAAGTAGTAACTCGAGTGATGGGAGCAGTAGCTCGGGTTCCGGTAGTGAGTCCGAAGTAAACAATAGGTTAAGTCAGGAGGCTCCTCAGCCTTCAGGTTCAAACGAGCAGCATCATGAGCCTTCGGGTGGGGAGAATCCAAACCCTGAAGCCGAGGACAAAAATTCTTCCTTCAATTTTTCTTTGGAATGTTCCTCAGGACTAGCCCCCGACATATTTCCCCCTCACTACGACCGAAATATAGATGGATCCTTAAAAACTATCCCATCTGGTTTAGACCGAGGTAAACTTGATGGGATTTTTAAGCAATACGGTTTATCAAATAGGTTAAATGCTATAGCACCTAAAGATAATCAGCGTGCTCACCTACCTCCTTTAGGCTTCATGGCTTTTTCTGCTCGTTTTTTTGAGTTCGGGGTTCTACTTCCTCTTCATCAATTTTTTGTAAATATTTTAGAATATTATAACTTAGCCCCCATCCAACTTTCTCCCATTGCCTGGTGTCACATGCTCAGCACTTATTTAATTTTCCGAGATGTTCGGCTCGAGGAGCCCACCATGAGAGAGTGGAACAACCTTTATAACTTAATAATTAAAAGTGGAGAAGAATATTATTAATTTTCAAAATGTTCACATCATCCGGAACCCTTGGTGACGGGAACGAAGTCGAACTCGAAAAAATGGATCCAAAAATTCTTTTTTGTCCAGATCCCAAATGACTTCCCCGGACTAAGTGGAGTGCTTCGAACTCCAACTAGTACGTCTTATTTATTTTTAACCTCGAATTTAAACTTGAATGTCTCACTATCTGACCTTTTGTTTTGACCGGGCACAAGAGAGAGGATCTCTCCGACTACAAAAATAGCCGAATTCGAAAAGCTTATCGGCAATCTCCTCGAGATTTTGATACTCTTCTTGGATACCGATCCTTAAGCATCATCGGAAATGACAATCCCATGGAGGGCCTCAACCCTGAGGAATTATTGAAATTCGAGCAGGAGTAGCAGCAGAAAAAGAAGAGGCAGAGGGAGAAGAAACAAACTGTTCCGAAGGACCAAGGCCTTGGTGCTCAAAAGCCGAAGAGCCGACCTGCCGAAGGTACTTCAAAAGCTCCAAAATCCCCCACTCCAAAACTCACTCCCAACCCGGAGACGGTCAAGCAGGGGCGAGGCTCGGTTTCACCTGAAAAGGACGAGGACCGGCCACTCGTTCGCCAGAGAAGGAACAAGGAGATTCTGGAAGAGCACAAAATTTTTGATCTTACTGGGGGGTGACAGCGAACGAGCCATCGTCCACCATTCTCGAAAGGATCATATGATGGAGGAGGTGGAGACCCCGGCCGTGAAGCAAAGTCGAGCTAAATACATATCTTCTTTCCACGCTTTAGCCGACTTGCTATTTCAAGGTCATTCTTGGCCGACGAAGTCTTCTGCTCGGATAAGCTTATTCAAGAATGCCCAGATGTGTCTTATGGTAAACGACTCTCGGTTGCCTTCTTCTTAGAAATGTTATTACTTTTCTCTCTACTAATCTCTTTTTTTATATAGGGCCTCTGTGGGATGGCCGAGGACTATAACCGATGCTTCCTCAACCTCCAGGCCGAGCGCAAGGACCTTGCACAGGCTGAGAAAGAAAAGAGGAGATTCTCAAAGAGAGAGAGCACTTAATCTCCGAGCTGTTGATTGCCACCGTGAACCTTAAGAGTTCTCAGGACTTGGCCGAGGAATTGACCAAGGATCAACAGTCGGCTGTTGAAGAGCTGGCCCGAATTAGGGACCGCACCGACAAACTCTCAGAGGATTTTCAGCTCGAGGTCTAGGCGCGTATTGAGGCCGAGGCGAAGTTAAAAGCTGAGCTCGAACAGGCCAGGGCTGCTCTTAGTTCGGCCCAAACAACTGGGGAAGGCCTAAAATTTACAAGATTGCTCGGAACCCCTTCTGGCAGCGCTACCTTCAAGATGATGGAGGATTTGATCCGAAAGAAGGTGAGGGCTGTTGTGAAGGATAAACACCCGGAGCTCGAGCTTGGATTTACTTATTCGACTCCGACTGCTTCTGAAGAGTCCGATGAAGAAGAAGAAGAAAATAATCAGGAGGACGAGGCTTTCTCGAACTAGTTGGAGGATAACCTTCAGGGGAACGAGCAGCCCAATCGCGAGGATCCTAACCCGAATCAAGAACAAAACAACCCAACAGGACCGAACTGAGATGTGGCCGAGCTATTTGACTTGAAACTTTGATTTGTAATTCAAAGGATTTATTAGTTTTCTTTTGATGATGTACAACTCTTTTTTTCAGATGTTTGAATGAATTCCTTCTCTATATAATGATTTATGATTTTGAATGCTACATAATTGAAGGATCAAACAACTTATTGTAGCAACAGATAGTAACTCCGAGATAATTTCTTGACTAAAAAGATAGTTCGAATTAATTCCACACTAAGTTACAACTTAAAAGATAGTTCGAATCGATTCCACACTAAACAGGACTAATTTTGATTCGAACTAATTTACAACTCAATAGTTCGAACTAAAATAGTTCAAACAAATTACAATTTGTATTACGAACATTATTGTAACCCAAACTATTATTGTGATCTGAACACTTTTGTTGCTTGTACCATTTCTGTCAACTTGAGGAGCTCGAAAACCCTTTAAAATAATATTTTTTCAAGTACTTAATATTCCAGGCATTTGGAATATCTTTTCCTTTGGGGGTTTTCAATCGATAAGCTCCATTTCCGACCACTGAACTGATTATGTATGGACCTTCCCAGCTCGGTCCAAGTTTTCCGCATTGGTTTCTTGAGTATTTTGGAAAACTTGGCGCAGTACCCAATCTCCAATTTGAAAAGCCCTTAGCCGAACTGACTTATTGTAGAATCTCTCAACAATTCTTTGGTTTCTTGTCATTCGGCCGGATGCTTCCATTCTCTGTTTGTCCCTTAACTCTAATGACTTCAACAGGAGATACTGCATCGACTCCATAGGCCAGAGAGAAGGGAGTTTCCCAAGTGGCCATTTTGAAGGTCGTTTGATAAGCCCAGAGTATTGCTGGAAGTTCCTCGACCTATTCCGATTTTTTTGCTGCTAACTTCCTTTTAAGAATATTGATGATTGTTTTATTGGATGATTCAGCTAAACCATTAGCCTCCGGATACCTTGGTGTCGAGAACAAAAGCCGAGCTCCAATTGTCTCACAGTAATCTTTGAATTTCTTACTAGTGAACTGTCTGCTGTTGTCCGTGATGATTTCCTGAGGTAATCCGAACCGACAAATTATGTTTTTCCATAGGAAGTTGATCATCTCATTATCTCGTTCTCTGGAAAGTGGTTCAACCTCAACCCACTTGGTAAAGGAATCAGTGGCAACCACTAGATATTCTTTTTGTCCTGCGGCCTTAGGTAGTTTTTACACGATGTCGATTCCCCATCTACAAAATGGCCAAGCAGGAGTGTTCGAGTGGAGTGGTTCGGCATGTAGATGTGTCGAGTTTGCATACCTCGGACAACTGTCACATTTCCAAACTACCTCATCGGCATCTTTATTTAGACTTGGCCAATAGAATCCTGCTGTTATAGTTTTATGAGCCAAACTCCTAGAGCCCGAGTGATTTCTGTAGCTGCCGGAATGTATCTCGTCTAGGACCGAGGTGCTATCCTCCTCATGTACGCATTTTATTAAAGTTCCTTGAAAAGATCTTTTATACAATTGATCGTCAATAATGGTGAATTGAGCTGCTCTTCGAACTAACCGAGCTGCTTCAATTTTTGATTGTGGAAGAACTCCATTAGTTAGATATTTTTCAATTGGGGTCTTCCACGAATTTTGATTGTTATTCACCCGGCATACTTCCATAGGATCATATTCTCAATCTCTCGTAGCTGGCCAAAGTGCTACGGTTAATTGGATGGTTCGAGTTCCGCCCGAGCTAGCGGCCGCTGCTAGGTTTGCAAGGGCATCAGCATGAGAATTTTCTTCTCTAGGGATGTGGGATACTTCTACTTCTTCGAATTTAGATTCGAGCTCTTTTGCTAGCTCGTGATAAGATAGCATTCGGGCATCTCTAGCTTGAAATTCTCCTCGGACTTGGTTTACTACAAACTGAGAATCGGACTCAATTTTTAATTTCTTTACTTTCAGACTTAGAGCTAATTGTAGTTTTGCAATGAGTGCTTCGTACTCAGCTATATTGTTTGTAGTTCAGAATTCAAAATGGACTGCTCTTTCAATGATCCATCTTTCGGGGTATATAAGTAATATCTCGGCTCCACCCCCTTAGAATTATTGGATCCATCAATTGATAGGTTCCAGAATTATAAACTTTCCGAAGTAGGTCCGAGCTTTATTTTGGCTGCCATTTGGAGTTCGGGTGTGTAGTCAACGATGAAATATGCCAAGTTTTGAGATTTGATAGTATTTCGGGATTCGAACTGAAGTCTGTAGCCCCCAAGCTCGATCACCCATTTCATCATTTGCCCAGATAGATCAGGTTTTGAGAGTACATGCCAAATCGGGAACGAAGAGACCATCTTTATGGAATGTGACTCAAAGTACGACTTTAGTCTTCTTGATGCCATAACTAGAGCCAACACGAGTTTCTCAAGTGTCGGATACCGGGTTTTGGTGTCCAAAAGTGTTCGGCTAACGTAATAGATAGGATGCTAACTTTCTTCTACTTTTTTTATTAGCACAATACATATGGCTTTTTCCGAGACGACCATGTATAATAATAGTTCTTCGTTTGGCTCGACCTTTTGTAGGGTTTTCCCGTAAACCGAATCACCAAAACCAAACTGAACCGGATCGACCTATGGATTTTATGCATAATTAAATACAAGATAAACCCTAGCATGCTCCTATGAATTTAATACTCAGATTTGTGGATTGAGAGATTACCGTAACTCCGTAGTGTCTGTACCGATCTTTTGCGTTTGAATTTCCAACTTCAATTCAACCACGCAATTTGATTTTTTCTGCAGAAACAGAAATTAGAGATCAAATTTCTAAGATAAAATCAAAAATAACAAAGTAGAAGAAAAGAAAATCTTGTTCTCCAGATCAGATCTTCAGGGCTGTGTCCCAATGCTGTTCAGATCTTCTACTGGTGAGGACTCCGTAGATCTGTAGATTGAGCAGGACCAGAATTGAGATTCTCCTCCCTTTCCCTCAGAAACGACGCCCACTATCTCTCTCTCTAGGTTTAGGGTTTTTCAACTGTGTTACAACTTATGAGAGAGAGCTGTCTATTTATAGACCTAGGGTTGTAAACCCTAATGGGCTTCTGGGCTCAATTCAACATAATTATTTGGGCCAGACCTGGGACCTAATGCAAAGAATAAAGTGGGCCTATAAATTAATTAATTCCCATGTCCACAACCCAGGACACAATTAATTAATTAATATTAATTCTTTTTCACCACAGAATTAATACTGACCTACCCCTTTATTACCACGTTATGAGAACGGGCTGCATTAATTGAGAATCCCCATATTTAAGGTTACCGGACATTCATTAATTAATCGGAGCCTCTGACAAGCTCTAACTACAATTAATTAATATCTTATTATTCCCGAGTAGTACAACTCAAACCTTATCACTCGTGCCTGAACTTAATCAGCCTACAGGACTTTGGCACGATGAATGTTATTGAGCTCCTCAGGGAATGCCCCCATCCTATTACTCGGATATGGTTACCTAAACCCAGTCTCAGGCGGTACTACACGAACTGCTGTTACCCAAGATGCGGATATACGAGCACGTTACTTAGGCTCTCCACCATGGCAAGTCAAAGCAATAGTCAACCCGTGCAAACCCCTGAACCTTCGTTAGGGCTTGGACTGAATCAGTATAACGAGATCTTATATTTTCTGATGTCAGACAGACGAATACATCTCACTGCGGTCCATCAATACGCCACCCCTGTGTACCAGCATGTCAAGTAACCAAGACAGACTACTTATTCCGATAATGCCGCAGCCATCCGGACAAACGTATCCTCATACGCTGTCTCGACTGTGATCAGGTTTATGTCTCACTATGTCAAGTGATCATACTGTCTTCTGCGATCTATAACACGCCGTATGATCGTCCCTATCGGTGAGACAAGAGGATACCATTGTTCACACATGTAAGATTGTTAACAGATAGGAAAAGTAAACCGTTGTATACTCATTATAATAAATGCTTTCAGTATACAAAACCCATCAATCTCCCACTTATACTCAAAGCATAACTAAGCTATTACAGAGTATACGGTCAGTCTATCTAGTCTGCTGTCTCTTTAACCACTGTCAGTGGTCGACATCCACCTCAGACCCAGCTCACGAATATGTCTTTCGTAAACTTTCTGTGGCAAGCTCTTTGTAAATGGATCAACAAGATTGTCAGCAGTGTCAATCTTTTTAATCAGCACATCGCCCCTCAATACGATTTCTCATATGATATGGTACTTTCTCTCTATGTGTTTGTTTGCCCTGTGAGACCGCGGTTCCTTTGAGTTTGCCACTGCACCAGAGTTATCACAATAAATTGTGATGCTCCTCGGCAAACTCAGGATCACGCCCAACTCTAAAAGGAAGTTCCGGAGCCATACCCCCTCTTTCGAGGCGTCGGAGGCGGCGACATATTCCGCCTCCATGGTGGAGTCAGCAATGCATTTCTGCTTTGAGCTCCTCCAAGATACAGCTCCACCTCCCAGGGTAAACACATATCCTGAGGTCAATTTCTTCTTATCCTGGCCCTCTTGGAAATCCGAGTCTGTATAACCCACAGGGCACAAATCCTCACTTTGATAAACTAGGCTGAAATTCCTAGTTCTTTTCAAATACTTGAGGATGTGCTTTACAGCAGTCCAGTGTGCCTGTCCAGGGTTAGACTGATATCTCGCTACCATGCTAACGGCATAAAGATATCTGGCCTGGTACACAACATCGCATACATGAGGCTACCCACTGCCGAAGCATATGGTACAAGACTCATCTCATCTTTCTCCCGCTGTGTCTGAGGACACTGCCCGCTAGAAAGATGAACGTCATGTCTGAAAGGTAGCAAACCTTTCTTGGTGAGTTGCATGCTGAACCGGGCTATCACAGTATCCACATAGGATGCCTGGGAAAAGCTCAACATTCTTCTCTTACGATCTTGTAAGACCTTAATCCCAAGAATGTAGCCAGCTTCTCCCAGATCCTTCATTTGGAACTGTTCGGATAACCAAGCTTTGATTTCGGACATCACTCCCTCGTTGTTTCCAAATAGGAGTATGTCATCAACGTATAGTGCAAGGAAGACCACGCTCCCACTGACACAAATTTGGTAAACACAACTTTCGTTTTCCAACTGTGCAAATCCATAGGATTTAATCACATCGTTGAAACGTAAGTTCCACGACCTTGAAGCTTGCTTAAGTCCATACAAGGACTTCCTAAGCTTCCAGACAAGATGTTCTTCGCCCTTGCTTATGTAACCCTCGGGTTGCTGCATATAGATGTCCCTACCTTCTTCAAGGTAACCGTTTAGAAAAATGGTTTTGACATCCATCTGCCAGATCTCAAGGTCCATATGCGCAGCTATGGCAAGGAGTATCCGGATGGATTTGAGCATGGCTACGGGTGAAAAGGTTTCGTCATAGTCAATGCCCTCTTTCTGACTATAACCCTTTGCTACCAGCCTGGCTTTAAAAGCTGTGATCTTTCTATTCGCCCCTTTCTTTCTCTTGTATACCCATTTGCACCCTATGGCCCTAAAGCCATCCGACAAATTAGTTTCCTGGTATACATCTATAGCAGTTATGGATTCAATTTCAGAATCCATAGCGTCACGCCATTTGGCAACATCCTTGTCCTGCACTGCCTATTCGTAAGTTAGTGGGTCAGAGTCCTCATGTCCGTCTTCCGGGCTCAAGTTCGAAGACTCACCCACGAACATGTACCTTTCCGGCTGGAAAATAACTCTTCCACTACGACGAGGCATCGGTGCTGTGTCAGTAGTAGGTGCAGTAACTTGTGGTCCTGCACCTTGCACTGAAGAACGTGTCTGTGGTGCTGTGCCTCTCACAGGTGCACCCACATCTTCACGTTCCCCTTCCCTTGGAACTGCATTCTCGTTCTCAATTTCTTGAAGAACGATATCACTCATTGACTAGTGATTACTCACATACTCGTCCTCCAAGAATCTAGCGTTGGTGCTAACAACGACTCTTTGACTCTCAGGACAGTAAAAGTAACCACCTTTCGTTTGCCTGGGATACCCTATGAACAACATTACTTTTAACCTGCTTTCTAACTTATCAGGTTCCTTGGACAGTACGTGTGCCGGACAGCCCCATACTCTAAACTTGCACAAACTAGGTTTGCGACCAAGGAAGAGCTCAGAAGGCGTCTTAGGAATTGATTTAGAAGGCACCAAATTAAGCACGTAAGCTGCTGTCTCCGATGCGTAGCCCCAAAACGAAATTGCTAAGTTTGCATAACTCATCATTGATCTTACCATCTCTAGAAGAGTCCTATTTCTTCTTTCAGCTACACCGTTTTGCTGGGGAGTATCCGGTGCAGTCCACTGGGATGTAATCCCATTTTCTGACAAATACTTCAGGAACTCGTTACTGAGGTATTCGCCACCGCGGTCAGATCGCAGCGACTTGATAGTTTTCTTGACCTTCTTTTCTACTTCAGCCTTGAACTCTTTGAATTTCTCAAAGCATTCAGACTTGTAGCGAAGCAGGTAAACGTATCCATACCTTGAGTAATCGTCAATGAAAGTGAAATCATCAAAGTTAAAACAGAATCATCAAAGTACTAGGTGAAATCTCCTATGGAAGCTGCACTCACTTGTGCTGCGTTCCCCATCGTGATAGTAACCTCGTCATTCTTCAGCACCCTCCTCAGTGTGAACCCCTGCAAAATGTAACAAACATGATCAGAAGCTCAAGTATCCACTACCCACGAATGAGTAGAAACCGATGCTAAACATGTTTCCATTACAAATGCAAATGACGTACCTTGTCCCTTAGCATTCGGACAATCCACCTTTCCGCATCCAGCACACTCGTTCTTCTTTGGAGTGACCTTGACTCTCTTCCCCTTCCTAGACTTGCTATCACTGCCTGTTTTCCTGAACTTGCTCTCAGCACTATCGTCTCTAACCTTAGAGGTTGTCGAATCAGTACTAGAACCAGACAGAACAGGTTTCCGTGCTCGCATGGTGGATTGCTCTACTACAAGGTCCTCAAGTAGCTCATGCAGAACATACTCTCCCTTTGCAGCAGCAATCACCTTAAAGTCATGATAGGATTCCGGAAGAGAATTCAGGATAATATCAATCTCGCCTTGCGCACTGATATTACCACCCCGAACAGTAAACTGTCTCATGAGATCAATCATAGACATCATGTGCGTAGTCACTGAACTATCCTCAACCATCTTCTTGCACACAAGATTGTGCACAAGCTTACAGTTAATAGTTCGCTCCACTTTGCCATAGGCTGTCGAGAGTTCCTTCGAGAGCTCTCCAGCCCTTTCGAGATACTCATACTTATGCCTTAATTCTCTAGACAGGGAACCCGCGATGAGCCAGAAGGCAAACTCATCAGCATCCTCCCATCTTTCATAGAATTCAAACTCAAGCTCGCATACTCCTCTTTGAGAGCGCAACAGTGGATCCATGTAAAGAACATGTGCTTGATTTTTCAGATAAAGGATGTGTTTGATGCAAAAACTCCATTCAAGAAAGTTTGGACCAGTTAGAGGATTGAGAGCAAGTAAATGATCGATAGTAGAGATAGACATATCTGAAATAATAAAGAATCTTAAATAAGAACATACATGTAGAACTTCGAAAACAAATGCATTGAAAACCTTTTAATAAATCAAATACAAATGTTTTCCACTAATTTCCCAAGAGTTCCCACCGCAAGCTACACTCGTAGACGTTTACGATGTCACCCTCAACCAGAACTGCGGGTTTTAAGCCCCAATCCATTTAATTTCACTACCATGTCAGTGATATGTGTGTAAAATGACTTATTTTTCGATGTGTGAGCGTGCATGTTTGTGGCATTTTACCCTCATATCATATGTTTTCGTTGTTCTTTTGTCTTATTTTCGTGTTTTAGTGTTTGAAATGATGTAGGATATGTTTTGAGCATAATACAACGTATTTTGGGAAGTTTTGGAGGAAAATCGCCCGAGTTTGGAGTCCGAGGAGGTTGGGCTTGCCCGAGTGGAACAAAAAGATGGTTTCGGAAGCTTGGAGGACTCGCTCAGCCGAGCTGAGCCGGGCAGAGGCTTCGCTCGGCCGAGCAGTGCAGGCTGGACCGAGCCTGGCTGACAGAGAGCAGGCTCGGTCGAGCGGTTCTGGCTCGGCCGAGCCAGAACGTGTTTTCTCAGTTTTCTGTGGTTCCCAGGATGGCTCGGGCGAGCCGTGGTTGGCTCGGGCGATCCGAGGCCCTGCTAGCTTGTCTATAAAAGGGGGAAAATCAATTAAATGAAGAACTTTTTGCCAAATTGAAAAATAACCGTCACTAACTTCCCTCTAGATTCATCTCTACACCTCCTTCCCCACTTGAATCAAAGAGAACCAAGGATCATTCCATCAACTTGGTGACAATTGAAGAGGGAGAATAGGTGGATTGGATTCAACGAAGGCAATCTTAGAAGATCAATTTTGACCTTGAAGCTTTGTAATGTCAATTCTTATCTTTCAACTTGTATTGCTTCAAATTCAAGGTATGAGGAGCTAAATTCCTAAGTGAGTGTTGTAATATGGATATTGAGATGGATTGAACCTATGTTGTTTACTTTTCTATGAAGTCTTGATTTGCACTTGAGCTTGTTCATACCTATTAGATGTAGGTAATAGCCAATCTATAGGTAGTTGATGTGACCGTTGCAGCCAATACGCGGACGGAAACGTCGTGATAAATGCATAATCATATAGTTTTAGTTCCAATCCATGTGCGGAGCTAGGATTATAGGGTAATAATCGACGGTCGATTTGGAGTGAGTTAGGGATCGATAACGTAGCTGTTTGAGATTTCTAATTTCATCTACGGACAATTCACCGGTACAAAGGGGATTGACTAGGATAGTGTCGATTGCTCAGCTTCATAGGAATTAAAATCGTTTACAACATTGCTCGGTTTAATTTGGCTCAATTGAAGTTTACAAGCACTCACTTCATTCTAAGATTGTTGGACTTGTTGCTCTAATCTACCCAAACATTTAATAGAAGTAATTGATTGGTGAATTTAGCATATTGTTGAATGTTTGATTGTATGCAAATTTGTAGTTTAGTTTGCAAATCATAGTTAGATAGATAAAGAAAACCAACGACTATTGTATTGCCTAGCTATTGATGCATCTTCTTACTAGTAGATAGTTTCCACTAGAGCGAATAGAAAAGATCTCGGATTGATAATTTGACGTGAGAATTGTGTGTCACTTCACACGACGGTCACGTTTTTGGCGCCGTTGCCGGGGAATCTTTTAGTAGGTCTTGTGGAATTATTGAAAGTTGAAGTATGGTATGCTAGGTGTTAAAGGAAATGCCTGTGTGAATATTGTTACTAACATTTGTTTGTTAATTGTTCTTGTTTGTTTTGTTGAATTGTTTGTCTTGTAATTGGTAGGTGAGTACTAACTTTTGTTTGATTAGTTGTTAGTTGATTTATTCGTTGGTACTTTGAGAGGGTTGGACTTGTGTAGGTGTCAAATGGAGAATCAAAGAGGAGACACCAAGGAGAGATTGGATAATTTACAAAGGCAAGTGGAGGAGATGAAAGCAAAAATGCTGGAATAACAAAGACCACGAAAGCCCCTTCGAAGCGTATATGAGAAGATGTTTGAATGTAATTACCAATGGCTGGAAGAGCAAAGGGATTACAATACGGTGAAGGTTGAGAAGAAGTATAGAGAAAGTGATATGTGGAGGAGCAAATTGGATCAAATGCAAGAACAATTAAACTTGTTGAGGAGGCCACGTAGAGATAGTGAGGTGGTGAATGAAAGAATGTTTGAGAAGTACGAGGGGAAACTCGAAGAGACTCCAACACAAGAATCAACCGTTGCCAAGCCATGGAATGAAACGGATCAAGAAGAGAGAGTTTCAAAGGACACGAAACTAATTCCGAGGATGAGTGGCAATGAGATTAACGAAGGTATGGGGGATAATAGTGCTAGCATTGTGATGAAATTCAAGGAAAGTGTGAGTGATGTTGAAGAGGAAAAGGCAATGAAAGATACGAAGATGAAGAGAGATGAAGTTAAAGAAGAAGAGATAGAAGTGGTGCAAGAGGAAGAACCACAAAAGGAGGGTGAATAGTTACCTCAAGAATATGAGGAGGATAAGGGCACCAACGGGTTGGTGCAACATGAGGATTGTATGAAGAAAGATGATAACGAGATACCTTCATCCGAGGAAATTCAAAAAATTCCAGTTTTTGCACAACTATTGAAAGAAGAGTGTGAGGAGAAGTCTATAACGGGAGGACTATGTGGAGAAATGGTGTTTGATTTTCCTTCCCGGTTAGTAGACAATGTTGAAAAGGAGGTGGTGCTAACAAAGAAGGTGAATGAGGTTTACGAGTTAGTTGATAAAGGAGACAGATTGAGGAGATGTAATGATCCCGATGGTGTATTTGAAAGGTCATTAGTGATTGAGACATGGTTAGATGGGGTGTTGGATAGCATGCTTGTGTTGAGAAAATTTCGAGCAGTAATGAGTGTAAGTTTGGTTTGAGGTAGCCTAGGAAAAAGATCAATCGACGAGTTGCTTCCAAGCAACGTGCGATCGGTAGAGAAGGTATACTCAAAATTCACAAGGTTTTTGACAATGGATGACATGGTAAGGTCGTCTAGCTACCGACGTAAATGGAAGCGCTTGTTGGGAGGCAACCCAACCAATTTTCTTTCTTTTGTTTAATTTTTTTTAGTTGATTTGATTTTGAATAAATGTTTAGTTTGTTGGTTTTGTGTTTGTTAGGAGAAACTACAAGATCGAGAGGAGTGACGATGCACCGTCCACCATTTTTGCAAACTTAGTCTCACTTGACTAAGTTTGGGGGGATGTGCCGGTAGTCGGTGCCTTGGTTTATTCTTCTCCTCTCTTCTCCTATCTTATCTTGTATTAGTTTAGTTTAGTTTGTTTGAATATGATTCTATCTTTGATTGGGTTGTATAATGATTGATATTGATTTACCTTCACTTTGGATTTGAATGTGGATGATATTTGGATGTTTTAATTTTAATTGAATGGGTTTGTTGATGATTATTAGCGAGCTTGCATGAGTTGAATTCTTTCTATTTGGCTTTGGTGTGCGGATATGTCTAATGGTTTGGTATGAATGGTGGTGCTAGTGGATTAATGTGTTAATTTTTGTTGAAAGATTGGTTTGTGGTAAGATATGGTGGACATGAGAGCTTTGTTGATGTTATTATGCTCAAATTGTTTGGTGGTGTTGTATTGATGTGTAATAGGTGCAAATAAGGAATGGAGAGCGGTTTGATCATGTTTACTGATGGGTAACGCTTTCTATCGTTCTTCTTACCATTTAGTTTCAAATTGAATTGTGTTGGCATGTAGAATGTTAGTTAGGTTGTTGTGTGCTTGTTGTGTGTGCATGATGAACCCAAATGAGAATTGGAGATTGGAATCATGATTTACTTTGTAAGGCTAAATTTGCTTTAACCAATGATAGGACATAACTAGTTGTTAAAGCATGCTCGAATCGAACTTTTGAATTACCGAGTTTTGTGCGGGATTAATGTTTAGGACTTGACAAAAGCCGTGAGTATTTGAGCTTTGATATTGTCATATTCTTTTTGATTGTGAGTGGCAAGTTTGAGAGCACAAAATCTAGAACTTGAATATATTCTCTATCTATTGGACATGAGTTTGGTAACTAAAAAATGATCTTAGGCCATCGATTCTTAGTTCCTCCTTTCACTTTGGGAGTATAAGGTGGTTGATATCATAATTTTACCATTCATACCCTTGTTTCCCGTGATTGTGTTTAAATGGAGAATTTTCTTCGAAAATATTAGGACAAATTTGGGGGGGGGGGAATAAGCGTATGAGGGTGAATACGGAGATGAGAGTTGGGATGGGAGTCAATTGGTATCTTGAGTTGTAATTATTGAGGCAATGGAAGTATTGATTGTGGGATTGATGTGAATCCTAGAAAAATTGGTACCAACAAAAATTTGGGTACTTAGAAAAAAAAAAGAAAGAAAGAAAAGAGAAAAGAAAAAGAAAAGCACCGTGAAAAGAAAGAAAAATGTTGGTTCTAGAAAAATGAAAAAAGAAAGAAAAGGAAGAGAAAAATAAAATCTCTCTATATGTGAGAATTGTGATTGGAAAAGCCTCAAGGTTAGAAGTGGATTGAAGAGAATAAGTTTGGGGATTTTGGGAGATGGAGAAGTTCGTCACTTTAGCCCAAAACCACCTACCTCCTAGTAAGCCACGTTATAACCAAAAATAAAGACCTTTTTGATTTTAGAAGCGAACTCATTGTAGTATAGTGGTGAGAATTGTTTCAAGCCTATGGAAATTGTGCTCGATATCTTGTGAATGAGTGAATTCATAAATCCCTAAACACGTAAGGGAGTGCTTTCATTTCTTTATCCTATGTTGATGAGTGGTTTGAGTCGTTCGCATTAACCATGTCACAAAGTTAGGTGATAATCTCGTTCGATAAGAGCATGCTAAGATGACTATGATGAGCTATGAGGTTGTTTGATGAGGTTTATTGATTGCTTTACTTTGTTTTGATTGAGGAAAATAAAAGGTTCAAGTTTGGGGGATTATGATATGTGTCTAAAATGACTTATTTTTCGATGTGTGAGCGTGCATGTTTGTGGCCATTTTACCCTCATATCATATGTTTTCGTTGTTCTTTTATATTGTTTTCGTGTTTGAAATGATGTAGGATACGTTTTGAGCATAATACAACAAATTTTGGGAAGTTTTGGAGGAAAATTGCCCGAGTTTGGAGTCCGAGGAGGTTAGGCTCGTCCGAGTGGAACGAAAGGATGGTTTCGGAAGCTTGGAGGATTCGCTCGGCCGAGCAAAGCAGGCTCGGCCGAGCTGAGCTGGGCAGAGGCTTCGCTCGGCCGAGCAGTGCAGGCTCGACCGAGCTTGGCTGACAGAGAGCAGGCTCGGTCGAGCGGTTCTGGCTCGGCCAAGCCAGAACGTGTTTTCTCAGTTCTAGATGGTTCCTAGGATGGCTCGGGCGAGCTGTGGTTGGCTCGGACGATCCGAGGCTCTGCTAGCTCGTCTATAAAAGGGGAAAAATCAATTAAATGATGGACTTTTTGCCAAATTGAAAAATAACCGTCACCAACTTCCCTCTAGATTCACCTCTACACCTCTTTCCCCACTTAAATCAAGGAGAACCAAGGATCATTCCATCAACTTGGAGACAATTGAAGAGGGAGATTAGGTGGATTGGATTCAACGAAGGCAATCCTAGAAGATCAATTTTGACCTTGAAGCTTTGTAATGTCAATTCTTATCTTTCAACTTGTATTGCTTCAAATTCAAGGTATGAGGAGCTAAATACCTAAGTGAGTGTTGTAATATGGATATTGAGATGGATTGAACCTTCTATGCTTGTTTACTTTTCTATGAAGTCTTGATGTGCA